>JARQTJ010000558.1:160783-185476 GCA_030142635.1 Trachelus troglodyta | reverse complement strand
CGTCAATGATAAATCGGCGGAAATAAAGGCTTTTGGTTGTGGTCAAGGGAGCCGATTTGTTCGCAGGTTTCTTAAGAACTTTCCCGTAGATCACAATCTTCTAGGCAGATGCTTAATAGACGTACATGTTTCTCTACCAAAAAACTTGGTGTGCCAGCGACTAGCAAAAGATGATACGCGTTTCAGATAGTTTTCGGACTGTTGCGGATATGCACGGGTACGCATTACGCAGGAACGAAACATCCCTTAGTTTCAAAAAATAAAATATGCAATACTGGATACGCCAATATTTTCCGGATATACGTATATACTCAGAAATTGATTTCTCCCGTCCTTACTTCAATGGACCATATATTGGAGCTCGTATAATACCAAGCATGTACATTGGGGTAGTTGTTTAATAGTGTCTGATCAAATTTCGATCGTGCCCCCCCCCCCCAAATCATTTCCAAATAAATTTTAAACAATCTTTGAATTTTTTAGATTTTTTTACATTTATCTTCACCTTGCGGGGGTTGAAGTTTTCCATTAAAAATAAATGGCGTTTGCAGATCTTTGCAGTCAATATTTTAGTGTGGGACTAATTATGGTTCTGAAAATATGAAACTTACACAAATTATTCTTTGAATATACTGTAACGTGGGCAAAAATTCACCAACCCCCTACCCTTAAAATTTGTTATGGATTGACTCATATGAATATGACGTTATTTTTTTAAATTATCTAATGATGCTCAACAGTATCGAAATTTTTTATCTTTTTTTTAACATTGCATATGGGAAACCCCTCCTTTTTGTCTACTGATGACATCACATATAGAATATCACATAAACAAAATAAAAAACAGTGAAAAATATATTTTTGATGCTGTTGAGCGTAATGGGACAAATAAACAGAAAATAACATATTCAGATGGGTCGATTCATACTAAAGTTTAAGGGTAGAGGGTTGGTGATTTTCTCCCTTAATGTAGTACATTCGTAAAGTAATTTGTTCAAGTTTCAAATTTTTAGACCGATAATTAGTGCCACAATAAAATATTGAATGTAAATACCTGAAAACTCCATGTATTTTAAATGGAAAACTTCAACCTTCGTGGAGGAAAGTTAAATATTAAAAAGCAAATCTGAAAAAATGCAGGGATTATTTTTTATTTATGTGGAAACGATTTGGAGGAAGGCACGACTGAAACTAGCTCAGATACTATTTAACAACCACCCTAATACCTACCCTAAATTGTTTTTTTATTTACAATAATAGCAAAATCTGTAAATATGTAAATAATTGAATATTCATAAAATATACTTGTTTTCATGTTTCTTATATAATATGACGAAACATTGTCACATAGCTCTTAAAAAAGTGTACATACAAGAGAATTCCAAGGTGGCGTTGAAATACGTAAGTGCGAGCACCGAAAACTACCGGCATGCAATATGCACACTTTGCGGCGCGGTGCCGCGTTCAGTGGCGTCACTCTAGCGGAGCGGATAGCCGTAACGAGTCTTCTTTCGAAGGAAATTGTTTCGTCCCCAATTACATTATTTCTCATAGCTGAAAAACTTACCACCAGGTAAATTAACTCTGTCCACATAGGGTTAAATAACATACATGTTACATGTTAGATAAATTCATTACCTCCTCATAACAAAGATCAATGTAACGTGTTACGTATTTAAGTAGAAATTAATAGTTTGCATGCATCTTACATGTAAATATGTAAATTTAATGTATTATTTCGCGTTACAAGATCACGAATGGGTAATTGTCGTGTTTATCGAGCGGGACTTAGTGGGGCCCTTTGTTATCGTATAACTTTGGTGTACCGGCCAAGAACTCCAGAGTCCCGATTATTAGATCTATAAAAACTAAGTTAATTCTACTGTTAAAAATATTTCATGCATTTTGTATCCGCCTAATACATCCTGAGATCTCCACTTCGCTGGAAGAAAGGTCGCACCAGTCTATACCATGGATAGTAGAGGAGAGTCGACACCTTTACCCCACAACCGACAGCCCTTGAATTGAGTAGAGGCTTGACCACAATGAAGATACCGTCCTGAACCATCAAGGTTCTTCTCGATATCGTCGGCACGGATGTCTCGAAATGGAGCCATCACGTGCGTACCGAAGAGGAAGGGGGCCAGCAGAGCGAACCTCAATGTCACGAATCTCCGCCACCTAATCGTCCCAACAATGTTCCGACGAAGATCACTGTCGAAAACATCTCCAAAGCTACGGCAGGGAGCTCTGACATATTTATGAATCCGAGTCTACCGATTACACGTGACGTCAGACTTTTAAGGCCGTTCGTTTGCGTATTGGTATCACTGATTATAGTAAAACTCCGTCAATTATATATTGACTTTGTCACGACCTTCTCGTGACAGGTGAAGGGTGATATGCCATTTGGAATTTAATTGTAATATTCAAAAATTATGAAGTCTAGTGGCATGTCGTCTTAGCCTGTCACGCCTGCAAATGTAGTCTCTTACAATATCATGAATTTATACCGCGAAGAAGAAATCGCGTATTATCAGAAAGAAAAGATTCCGTGCCTTCTGTTTAAAAATTCTGTACTCGCTCATTGTATATTTGACTGTAGATTAATGTCTCGACGACCCTGTATAACCGACCCGTATGCCGTATAATTTCTTTGTCGAACTCTCGTGTGCGTACTGGTATTCCGACCAATATGTAATTTCGTGCGAGAGCAACCTAGTATCTAAATAGTATCTTTTCTTCTACTATTTACATCGAATCTTGTTAGATTTCTTCACGTGTTATGTAAAGAATCTTGTATTGCGTGATTTATTTGAACTTATTTATTTCATTATTGTTTTCTCGCTTTGTTATATTTTATTTGAGTTCCAAATAAAGCGCCACTTGACATGCTTCTTGTTAATGAATTTCGTGGGTTCTCAATCTAATTTCCTTTAATGACTGTGCATTCCCTGCCCCTGTACCATCTCGTATCGTCGATGCACCTCGATTGCACAACCTCTATCCCTTTTGAACATTTTAGCATTTCATATCCTAACGCAATGATGCGTCTGACGTCCAGTCGGATGTCCCGTTTCGCGTGTCTAGGAGGACAGAGTATCGAGTCATTTATAGATGAAAAATCAGCTGTGTCCCTACGAACAGTTGAAATGCCTTAGAATTTCTCTAGAATGATTCCGAATACTTTTCTCATAGTCTCTTTACCTTTTCCTTATCTTATGATCGACATTATTATTGTGTTATATATTTTTCATTACAGTGTATTACTTAACCTATTATGTGTTAGCTGGGTTATATCACCCCACTCGGCCAATTTACCTTATTACGTAGCGTTTTACACACATTGTTTTGTCGTTACCTTAAATTTTCTGATCTCTAAGTATATCTGTTAGTTTTTGTAGAGAATGAAATACACCAATATTAGTAACAACTATTTTGGTTGCAGGAGCAACTATTTACGACTTATTCAGTAAAAACTCTGATTTTATTCAGCTTATTCTTCGTAGGAGTGCAAGCGCCCCTAAAATGTGGGTTTTTATCAGTACCTTATTAATTATTATACATACTTTAATTTACAATTATACTAAATATAAACTCTCCACAAATTATTTTCGTTAAAACGTTATTTTGACCGACCTCAATGACTAGAACCGTTATGGCTCACTTGAAACCTCGTGTTCGTCGTGATATCTGCAGAATTCATAATCAGTCCTGTGGTGGCAGTGCTTAAGTATCATGCGTAGTTGGTCCAGTCAAGTTATAGACAGTAATAGGGTAAGTACAACAGAAACAACAGTAAAACAGATTTGGAAGTACACTCTGCTTAATACTAGTATAAATTGATCTTTGAGGCACCAATACATGTTAGGCAAAAACAAATAGTGTTAGAAACATATTGAGACATGAATTCCAAATATTCGCGTCACATTTCGTATACAATATATGGGATACAATGAAAAGACAGTAAATTTTTTAGTCACAACCGCATAGAACATACGAGAGTGTTTTATTTTTTAATCCGCTTTTGCAAACCATTATCACATGTTCATAATCCCAATGATATAAATATACTATAATAATTGTACAATATGTGGTTCAAACCCCTTTACGACTATGTACATCATTCATAAATATTTGTATAAAAATATTGGTTAAAGAATTTAGTGATAGACTGTCCTACAGAATACTTTATACTTTAGTGACACGCGTTTAAACACCTGAAACACTATACATTTTTTATCCAATCACTCTTTCACTATTTTCTCTTCTTGATGCTTAAAGCCACACATATTTTAGCTATTATATTTCCGTAAGTTTCTTTTTTAAAAACTGTTGAAATTGAAGATAAGTATTCCTAATGATCATTATGTAGCATTGAAGCCATAGGATGACGAATCACACCAATTATTTTTTTATATGAATATGACATTAATAATTTTCAAAGGAATATTTTTTTTAATAGCTAAAGTTAGCGTGAGTTGATATAAATGAAACAGTTTCCAATTGAATAAAACAGTATGAAATGAAGGCTTCATACAAGACATTGTGCTTCAAGATATAGAAGTTTGATGTACTGTGTAACATTTCAGGTTCAGTTCCGCGGAGAAATGTAATAAATTGTTATTCCTTTTTGATTCACAGTATCCAAGATGTTAATAACTAAACAAAAAAGAATTTGGTTTTTCAAAATTCAAATGACTATATCCTCGACAAAACGACAAACTCGACAGATTACGCTGAAAAAAATTTCACACATCTCATGACGTCTTGAACGCATGTATTCTTTGGTAACAATAATTTACGCTATTTGCAACGCTTGTAGAAAATAGATTTTGTAACTTTATAAATTGATTATAAGTTCAAAAAATCACATATGCAAAAGAAGCTTAAAAGTTAACATCTTGGCATAAGTCCGTACACTGCGTACAAGAAAAATGTACATACTGTCATTGTAAATAAACTACTCTTATGTCACTCTCGCGTAGTCATTAATTTCTTCTGAATGTGATTTTATGTTTTATATATGTTTCACTTTACGCAATTGCAGGCTAAAATGGATAGTAAAGGAAATATTCGACGATAAAAGATACTCAATATCAACACTCTACGATACATAGAAACTTTCTCCTTGGAAAGGAGAGGAGTCTCATATTTGCAAGCTCTTTCTCGTTACGTATTAAATTTTTCGATCATAAACTCAGGTATATAGCTTCGACTCTTAAACCATATACAAAATTACATTTGTGCCGGTTGCATTTTTGTGCCATAGATAAAGAATTGAAAAATGTAACGTAAGTAGTGATAAAACCGTTTTGCTACAAAATAAACAGAAATAATGAAAAAATGCATACTAGATAAATTTGATATGTTCTTTCAATAGAATAACATTCTTTCAATAAGAATCTATTTACTAAAAGGAAATAATATTTTCTTTTGCAAATATATAGTATATGCATGTATAATCTGTACACGACAAAAATGTTTTAGATGGGACTATTTTATTATGACATCCAATGTGAAAAATTCCCCTAAACTTTACATTGATGTCGTCGATTGACACATGTATAAATATGCATGAGTAAAATTCATTTAAGGATTATAACTTATTAGGACACTACATTATAAATATCTACAATATGTATAAACCAACTTGTATTGTACGTTCACATTGTTTGGAAAATTTTAAATCCTAATACATAGGAACAATATTGTCTCAATAAGAATGGAGCATATGACCTACAAACGAGTTTTCTCTGCACAATACAAAATGGCAGTAATTGCTAATAAAAAGAAAGGCAAACGAGTACGGCGGTCTACTTCTAATACTGCTGTCTAGATGGCGATTTAAGATTTGTAAATTTAAATTCAAATGTAGCAGTCCAATAAAGCACGCAGTAAGAAATATTATTTTGTATACAGAGAAAATAAATACAATTCCATAAAGCACCACAGTGCAACTGCCTCTTATTAGTAATTCAGATTGGTTAAGCATCGACCGCAACAAGAATATTATTTCTAATTTTTCCAGTATTGTTACGTTTGTTACTGCTTCTGCCATATAAATAAAAGAATAGAAGAGTTTAACTATCATAAATTCTTGGGTCAATAAGCCTGACCTATCGAAGAGAGCCCTCAACGTCCAATGGCGCAATAATGATTTTCAGAGGGCACAACCATAGATGTATTGTTTTAGAATATATTGTTTTATATAAAAATAGACCCGCACAGTGTGACAGATTAATGTTACATTTAACCTCTTCAATGCGCAATAGTGCGCACTCGGTATATTGTATTTTGCGATAGGTTGAATCAATATTGATACATGTACCATATATGTATGTTGTTTGGATGACTGATTACGAATTGAATGTCAGAAATCCTGAATTTAAAAAATGGTGGAATTAATACGATAGACAAAATGTTAAAAATCTTAACCTCCATTCGATTTTTGTAAAATATAATCTAATATATTATCATAGTTTAAACATTTATAGTTCAACATTTTTAATGTTAGATTTTTGACTCTAAATTTACAATTAGCGACAGCAGGAAACCATGATTTATATAAAGACATCCTTTTTCTTTCTTGCCCATTGTGGCCACTTTTATACCATCCAACTGTACTCACTATCCCACTCATTCATGTAACGTATATGCATACACTCACTCATCTATGCACATATGTGAACACAGAGACTCTCTTTGAGACACACATAACTCACACGTTTTGAGGTTTACAATGAAGCCAACTAGTGCAAAAAGACAGAGCTGGTGTCTGCTACTATTGATTGCGATGAGTATTCTACGAGACGGTGTAAAAAGGAGGGGGGGGGGGAGGTTAACGGCAAAAGTCAATCTATAGCTTCAAACTGATCACGTAGGTTCCGCAGAATATTTGTATTACAACGACTTCCTTGAATGCACCATTGTAGTGTGCGTTCACTTTTATTACTTTTTTAAATAGTCTGGAGGGAATGAATGTATGCGAAGTAGCCGTTGTTGAAGACCATGCACACTATCTGCTATGTCAGTGCTGAGTTTCGTTTAAACCGTTCATCCGCTCTAGATCCTTCCCGTCCTTCCTATCCACATCCTTTTCCGGATTATCCCATGGTTGTCGTTGACCGCTACCAAATATATTATAAAACGTAGCGGATGCTATGTACACAGCAGCAGCTATCATGAAGACAATTCTCCACTGTGCTTGAGTTGGCTAACAAAATTAATTAAAAACAGAAATTAAATTTTAAATATAACACTTTTTGTAAAGTTATAATGTCAGTCATTCTGAACAGAAGGGGACTGTGGGCCATCAAAAAACAAACTTCATCATATCACATCTTGTGGATAATTTGAGCACTGCATAATTCCCAAGTATAACTATTTTGATTTCATTATTGGTAAAAAAAAGGCTGCTTCTACACAATATATTATTGTTACACGAGATAAATTATGTACTACATATTTACCATATATTAATAGAACGTGTAGCTAGAAAATTCAATAAAACCATATAGTTCTGTAGTGTCAGTCATTATAATAATTTTTGTATCGGTTCATTCTAATATTTCACTGTAATTTGTCGTAGATATGTCAAAAGAATCGTTACGATTCTTTTTTAAATGTATCGACATGTGCATTTTCATAGCAGCTTTGTGTACATTATCAGCAATTAAAGATATGTCCCCAGACAAATAAAAAGAAAATGAAACAAACTACAGGAATATCTTTAACCTCTTTTCGGCAGATTATAGCGTCAGCACCTACTGATATTAGTATCCACCACATATTTGTTGATTTTTATTGCAAACGTTATTTTTCACAACTTATATGACAATCAATTGTTCATACACGTAATCACCAAAAATAATACGGCCGGTTCGAGTCTAAAATCCTCTTAAGCATTAACTGAAAATGATTGATACTCACTTTCCCAATAATAATGTGGCCAGCAGTGATAGGTGCGAGAAGGCCTGCGAGATTGGCAAGACAATTCGTGAAGGACATAAGTATTCCAGCGAATCGTGGCGATATATCCAAATGATTCACTTTAAATCCGGAGTAAATAGCACCATTAAAGCCTATTCCAAATGTTAGGATTGCCACCGTGAGCCATTTATCACATCCCGTATAAGATGCTGCAGCTAACGCAATGGCTGGTCCATACTGACCAATACTGTTAATAATCTTACGAGTGACAGTATGATTTAATCGTTCAGTGGAAATCATCCAATCAGCGATGTGTGAAACTACCATGGAAAAGATCCACATAGCCAAATACGGAAGAGCCGAAACTGTACCATTCTGTAAAACGTAAAAGTCTTACATAAAATAGGACTTTAAATTTCGAAATATGTTCGAAATAAATTTACATCGACACGCTTACCGATTTAATATTGAAATGAAGAATCTGTTTCATAAATGTTGGTAATTCTGTCATGAGAGTTTCATAGCCATAATTTTGACCCATGTGCGCAATAAGAATAGCCCAAAATGGCATAGATGTGGCAATGGACTTCCATGGTACTGGTGGAGACTAAAAAAAGTTTTACCATCAGGAAATATAATGATTAATAAACATCACGTAAAAGAAATACAAATACTTACAGATACACCAGCTGTTCCCCATAGAGCGCTCAGAATGTATTTTCGTTCCTCTTCGGTAATACGTGGGTGCTGCTCAGGATCTTCGTAAACCATAATCAGAAAAGCTATGCACCATACAGTGCCTACAGTACCGAAAACGTAGAATATCGAAGGCCACCCGTCCGCAAATCCATATTCAGAAAGAAGGCCGCTTAATGGCATAGAAATAACAGTGCCAAATTGTGCACCTGTAGGAATATCAACGGAATACAAATTATGCAAAATGTTTCACCTACTCGAAAGATTTCTTTCTTTAAAAGTAGAAAAATTATCCATTGCCAATGCCTTTTTGCGAAATGAAATTACTACTCTCCCATTGATTTACCGCATATTACCTTTGGCAATAAAGAATTGGCATTGGGATTTTCTTTCTACGGGCAGGCAACTCGTTATAGCAGTTTAACGTAGAAGAATTTTAAGATCAGTTCACTCAGGTCAAATGTGCTTACCGGCATAGACAAAGGCTCCCAAGCGGCTTCTCTCATTCGGTGGAACCCACTTGGCCAGCATGGCGTGCGTGCATGGCACAATAGGACCCTGTAATAGGGATAATCCATTCCTAGGGGGAGGAAATCATACCCGACCAATCAAAAAACGTTCACACATAACGATCCTTAATCCTGAAGCTTAACTTTTGCGTACATATACGTATATATAGTAACTATATGTATTCATATATATACATTGTGACGTGGTGGATTTCACCCGTCGTGTCCTCGGCGGAAAATCACGCCGAAACGCGAGTGGCGTAAGGCCACAGCAAAGTCCAGGCAGGATCCACCGACCGCAAGGGCCAATTAACGATTACGACAGATTATTTTATTATTTTCTTTTGGTTTGCCGTGTACTCTGCCGGAGTTCGAATAGATCGCTCGCTCGCCGTGTCCGTGAAGACGCGGAGAGAAGGAGAATAGGGAGAGCCAGCTGGAGTTCCATGAAGAGGGGGCTGCGACACATAAGGGTCGACACTCGCGCTAGCTCTGGAGAGCAGCTATACTGGCCCAGGAGGCGCGCGCAACGCGGGACAGCCTGACGTCACGCGGTAGCAACGCGCTCTACTCTGCTGAGACTCAACCACGACGTCGTTGGAAGTAGCGCGCACAGCGCCCAACAAATGAGCACCGCTACCGACCCCTATGGCATAGCGCCCACCGTCAGATTTCACCTAATATTATTCCCGCGAATTGGGATGCCAGGGAGGCCTGGTGCACCCTCGCGCGAGAGGACGACTGGTACTCCTCGTAGGATTGATCATAATGTATTGTCCACGAGTAATATGCAAATTATTAATTGTCGCGATGACATCTTTGAAACTGGCGCGTGACGAAGATTTTGGGTTGAAGGATTCGTCCGCAGGGCGAATCACTGCCCATTAGCCTAAGGGAGGGTGCTATGCTTCACGCGAAGACAAAGCGCGTAAAGATCGAACGAATTAATCCTGCTTGGACACGCGAAGTCACCGTACGTTTTGTTTTGCTTTGGCTGGTTGAACATTTGTACGCGAGTGCACAAGGTGCTATTTGGCCGACGCTTGGTTATGGAGTTTTCTTTGGATTACGCGAACAAGGGAACGCCACGGTAAGCGAGTGTTTGTGACTTTTGTGACCGACGCAACTTCGTGCAAAATCTTGGTATCGGATTTTTGTTTGTTTCGTGATTTTGGACTGCGCGTGTAGCGGACACGCGGAGGGATGACCCCTCACCTCGAATTATACCAAGGCACGAAGGTCCGTCGACAGGCAGGGTTCACTGATCGTATTTTTGTTTACATATTTCGGATTAGAATTTGTGTAACGTATTTCCGAATTGTTCTCTGTTGTTCCGTCCGTAAGGAACCCGTGATTTTCTAGTTTTCAACGCGTAGAACGCGCACAGGTCCTTGACGGTCGGCTAGCGTGTGTGGTAAACGCGGATTAGCCGCGTCACCAGTTCATTTTGAATTCGTAAGGTACGCGAAGTACCACGTAAGATTTTTCTTTGAATTGTACTTTAACTATCGTCTTTTGATTGTTCATTTCGACTACCTTTTTTTTGTTTTCTTTATCAACTCGGTATTGTAAGAAATCGTCGCGCTACGCGCCGCCGATTTAATTAAATAAACCGACCCTCTTCATTTTATATCGAAGTATCCGGATTATTTTGTGTTTCGTGTGGTCGTCTGACCCATCCGACCTATTGTTCTGAATCCCGACGCCTCCGCGTAGCTGAGTTAGCCAACGAAGGCACGCGAAGACAAATCGGTCGAATTGATACGTGGTTCCCGTTTGGAACCTGGCGCCCAATAAAATCGTAGGTATTTTGAGTGAAGAAGTTGTTAGCCCTTGGGTTGCCTGGAACGCGAAGGAATCGCGTAAGTTGTGCGCCGGTCGGTCTTGCATTTTCCGGTGAGGTCGATCGCGTAAAAATACGTCACAACATATACTAAGACTTGATGATCAATCCAATCAGGACTCGACAGGGCACCGAGAAGAGTCGATTAATCAGCCAAGATACTAAGGTACCTGCGTGCCTCTGCGTTGATGCCGTTCGTTAGTCTCGACTAATTAATCAAGGTAATCCCAATATGCAATAGCTTTATCACGCCGATAGCTAGCAAGAGCACAGAGTAGGCGAACTATCATTAAGAAATATACACATTTGGGAGCTCGCAATTATTTCTTGTCTTATACATATATCAATTACATAATCATGACTAGAGGACAATCTATTCTGATCCTGACTCTCTATATCACATGCATTCTCTTTCAGTCTATCCCACAGGATGAACTGAGCCCACGACAATCATTCCTTACCTCGCCAAGACCCTGAATAAATCGTATGAGCATCAGCCAATAGAATCCCCAATGAGCGGACACGGGAACCAGTAGACCAAATACAGAATTGATTAACATCCCTACGCCTAGAAAGTATTTGGCACCGTAGCGTTTGGCAAGAATACCGAAGGGTATCTGTGTAATCACATAGCCATAGAAAAAAGAACTTAGTAGATATCCTTGCATCGCCGAGTCCCAAATGAATTCGCCATCGCTTTCATTCTGGAACATTAAAAAAAAAGTATCAAGTCATCTCGTAGCTCCACAATTCTCGAGAAAGGCATTAGTTACATCCCGGGTAAAAATTTCTTGATATGGGAAAGATCAACGGAGGGAGGATCTTATTCTGCATGTGTATCACATATGTGGCGAGTAAGACTTTCCCATACCTCTTAATCTATTTAGAATAATTCGTTTCGTAATTCGCAGATTAATATAAGTAAAATGAATAATCATCCATTGACCTGAGATTGATCTTTCTCTACCTTGCAGTGTAATAGATTTTCGATTGATCTAAGATTGATCTTCCCAATATGTTATATATTATGCTGATCACGGATCCACCTCAGATCTACAAATGATCAAACGCAAGTTTAAGTAGACCAAGCGGTAAGGGAAAGTATGACATGCCACACATCAGATACACTTGCAAAATAAGATCTTTCGTTGATCTTCCCCACATTAACAAATTTTTACTCGGGACATAAGAGCAAAGCCCCATTATATCGCATTTATATATTTATTCTTTAGAATATAAATCACGTAGATATCAAAGTATTCTAAATAATCACAGAATATAACACAAGAGTTAAAAATTCATGAGTTGACTCCTCAGTATTTGTAGAAAATCTTTCGCAGACATTGGCATTTCGCCGCGAGCAACAGTGTCAAACACATATATATTTGCTGTCAGCGAAATCACGCACCAAGTACAAGATTAGATAGAGCGCGTCCTCACAAATATAGTCATCGGAGAGTGCTAATGCTACTGATCAGAAAGAACTAATCAAGGTGAAATTGGAATGCGCTTAGAAGTGATACTCACGGTGTCTTCGATGGTGCTATTTTCACCTCCACATTCGTCTGTGACAACATCCTCTGATGTGATGGCTGAGTGATTGACCATGGCTACGATAGCCACAGACATATTGGTCCTCATGATGTAGGCATTGGCCATACCCAGGAAAAGCATAAACGTCACTACATGACGTGCTCCAACTAGAGCTGCAGCACAAAATATAAACAACACAATAAGAGATACTATGTTTGTATTAAATTGTTCATTGGTAATTTTATAGACAATAACAAGTAAAAAATCGGAAGGTTAAGAAATATGAATTGAATCATTTAGACCCTAAATACGTTGGTCTTACAAGTTATCATATTTTACAAACTATAACAAAGTAAAAGAGACGAAAATACGAGTACGGATATACATAACATACAGTCAAGAAATTGCGTAGCAAACGTCGGATGAAACCAACATATTCACACTTTTATTGTTACCCGCGGAGCCTCTTCACTAATAATCTTATCGAAGCCTATATCTAGTATCTAATAGCTTCGATTTGATTCATTGAACACCAAAAAAGTTACTGAAAGTTTGTCTCTTCGCCTTAAAATCTTTTTTTCTTTTTTTCATATTCATTGCCAATTGCGCAAGTAAAAGTATCACTGCATTTTTCTTAAATAAATAATGAAGCATAGACGGAGAATCCAAGAGTGAGTGTAGATACTTATGGCCCTCGGGTTATACGAAATATTTCATAATTGTGTTTCGTTCTAGATTACGCCAGACGACAGGTGAGTCAGCCCCTTCGTAATCGTCTAGGGCACCTCACTCGTGTATTCCATGCAAACCCTCCTTTATTTACGATCTCTTTTATTTACTCTTGGTATCTCATCGTATTGAGTTAGTCATCATTTTTATTGCAACAAAATGTTATTGAATCTCTTTCATAGATAATCATAACCGTCACTGCTTTCTGGCACGACAAAAACATTTTCAAATACATACAGAAACGGTCAATAAAGAACTGCGCCCTTGTCAAGCTACTTAAGAATGTATTTTTAAAATATAATGGGATAAACGGATTAGCTGTGAGGTACAACAATGTTTTTGGGTGATTAGAACTTGTGTGACATTAACCCCCCCCCTTTCTTAGAAAATAAAAAATTTAACGGTTGTTCCAGTTTGTTTTACATTTGTTCCAAGGTTATAGCACGAAAACTTGTACCGGGGCAGTATTAATTGAAAAAGTGAAATAACCCGTACACTCCTCTTTTGTCGAAAATTGTATTTTTGAAAATTGTTCCACGTTGTTCTAGTTGTTCCTAATATTGTTTCAAAAGAGCACGGTCATATATATAATCTTCACCCAGAAAACTAATTTAAACGCATGGCTGTTCAAGAGTAAACTGTTATTCCGTTTCCTGTTTTGAGAATTCTATTGGTTATTCCAGATTGTTCTCACTCTTAATAACATTGTTCCAAAGTCTTGTAGCCATTGATTTGAGATTTTTAATAACTTCTTTGTAATTAATCATTTACGCGCATAACTAATAATGTAGGGATCAAGCTACCAAATCCGCAGGTATTTTTCACCATAAGTTCGAGGTGGTTTTCTATGTATACAGGGTGTTTTTTTTAACTTGAGACATCGAAATATCTCAAGAAATACGCATCCTACGAAAAAATGTACATAATGAAAACTTTTTAGTTTCGAGGGGGAAAAGCGATTTTGCAAAAATTTACCCCAAAACCCCACCCTCTGAGAGCAGGAGGGGGGTAACTTTGAAATTTCAAATAGAAACTTCTATTTTTTTATCACAGATTCAGATTCGCCTTAAAAAAATACGTAAGTTTTGTTGGAAAATTTTTACAGAAAGTGCTCAAAAAGAAAGTCAGGTCTGTTTGTGGACAAATAACACCAGACACACTTCGCAGTTGTGTTGAATCTTTCGAAGCTCGGAATAACAAGTGCATCGAAGTGGAAGGACACCATTTTGAACACTTTCTGTAAAATGTTAATCGAAAACAATCACCCCGATGGTCAGAGGCAAGGGGACTCACCGAAATCAAGCACCCCGAAGGGAATAGGCCACTACTACGCCCACGACGTTATTCCTGGGTAGAGCTAAAAGTTGTGCCTACATTTAAATTGATTAAAATTGAATGGTCCTCCTGAATACATTTAACACGTCTCATTTACCTTTCGTTTGGAAGCGTTATCCTTGAAATAATCAAAAATTTCATTTTTCGCCATTGCAGCGCCATCTATCGCGAAATGAAAAAAAAATTTCCAACAAAACTTACGTATTTTTTAAAGGCGAATCTGAATCTGTGATAAAAAAACAGGGGTTCCTATTTGAAATTTCAAAGTTACCCCCCTCCTGCCCTCAGGGGGTGGGGTTTTGTGGTAAATTTGTGCAAAATTGCTTTTCCCCCTCGAAACTAAAAAGTTGCTGTTACGGACATTTTTTCGTAGGATGCGTATTTCTCGAGATATTTCGATGTCTCAATTTAAAAAAAAACACCCTGTATATGTATATACGTAAAAGTCTAACTTGTTCAGCGATGTACACGTCTCAGCTTATTTTTATGTTCGTCGCCACTTTCACCGCTGATTAAACTATCTGATTTGTATTAAACTATGCATTGCTCATTTTAAAATTTCATTTCTCATGACCACTTTTCTATTGTATGGCATTTTTATTATTACGTGCCATCTACAAGTAAAAGTCTTTTAGAAAGGGACAAAAGTCCTAAGGCTTTTTTAATATATATAAATTGCACCATTTTACAAATCAGCTAACTTCTCAAATGATTTTAAATGGCTTATCTTTGATCAAAAACATTATTAACGGTACCTTCATCTGCCACAAAGTTATTGTTTAAATTCATATATTATTGATTCAAAATACTATTAAGAAATTCCAGCATCATGAAATTTCTTTTACCCTTGCAAATATCTCAAACAAACTTTAGAAGAACGATATTAGGAATGAGAACAACTTGGAACGAGTAATAGAATTCTCAGAACAGGAAATGAAACGGTAGTTTACTCTTGAACGGCCATGCTTTCAGGAACAATTAGAACAGCCTGGAACAATGTAAAAAAATACAATTTTCGACAAAAGGGGAGTTCCGGCTTATTTCACTTTTTTTCAATTATTACTGCCCCGAATAAGTTTTTCTGCTACAACTTTGGAGCAATTTAGAATAAATGTAGAAAAAGCTGGAGCAACCGTTAAATTTTTAATATTTTTAAAAAGGAGAGGTAGCTTCACACAGCTGTGATTAAGACTTATATAAATAATAATAATTCAAAAATGTGGTTGTATCAAGAAACAACCACCACACAATGTCTGACTCGATAGTGAAAATGATTCTGTTTTTTTTTTCAAGCAATTCTACAAATTTCAATCGTGTATATTTGTTTTTTGTAATATTAGTAACATCACAGTCATGTATGTCTGGATTTTTTATCTTGGATACGCACGTGATTTTCCGTAACGACGCATAACCTGGGGTGTAACCTTATAACGCACATCGACACTCAAACAAATCATATGAACATTTTCCTGCAAAATGTACCCGAGTAAATGGCCGTAGGTGAACACGTTAGTTCCTTCAAAAACGAATAAATTTTATGAAATTCTACGTAATGTATATAATCTATTATGTAAGAATCCTATCTGTAACATGTAAGAAACGTGCATGCAGTGAATAAGGTACACGATTGCCTTGTTGGGAAATAAGATAAGAATATTTTGCCTCATATTAAGGTTTTCATCGAGCATGAAAGTTTCCCCACTAATATTTTGTAAATTCATTTACTACAAGATAAATCTTTATAGAACTTTTTATATAGGGGTTTTCGAAGTCTCTGATTACAATGTTTATGTCAAATTTCAAATTTTCAGTCCAATTTTTGAATCTCGTTACCGAAATCCTAATCAACGACCTTGAAAAGCACTACATACAAATGTTCACAAAGATACAAATTTGTCGAAAACAAAAAAAAATGTTTGTACGCCATTTTTATCTGTAATTTAGAAGTCTGCAATATTCATAGTAAAATCGTTATCAATAACCCATAGAAACCGATATACCAACTATATTAATTACTGAGCCACAAAAATATATATCGGTACTAGAAGCAAACATTATAATTTTATCAAAATTCTGGTACAAAATTTGTTGTTGTAATTCGCTTATTAATATTTTGCCAGGCTAAACTCATGACTTACAAAATTATTCGTATGTTAAAATTAATAACCAGAATAAGTATGTGCAATTTCTTCGAAGAGCACCATTACTGTACCACATACAATGAATAATAAAGTCTGATAATGCTTGCTGGTCTTATAAATCTATTTGTTATAAAAATTGCTTGGTAATTCACATTTTCCTAATGTAACGCTTACTTCTGATAATGTAAATTTATGTAATATAAGCTCCTTTATTTTATGAAAACATACCAACAGTAAACTGCACTTATGGTGGTTTTGCATACTCCAAAATAGTTTTGGGGTAGTTCATCTCCATAATATTTTTTTGACAAATCTGAGAAAATGTCAATTTTCATATCTCATTGTGAGCAAATTTTTCCAGTTGATTTCATTGTGAAAGACACCACTGTTAAATGTGAAATAATTAAATGGGTGTTTAGTACCCCAATTTTCGGGGGCGGTATTCACTCCCAAAAACCCAATTTGGGCCGCTAAGAAAAAACACGTGTCGCTTAATTTTTCGAGTACTACAACATATGTCAAAATGAAGAAAATCGAAGGCGGACACCTACCAAGATTTCCTTGTAAGATATCGCGAGGCGAGAGACAAAAAGGCGTATATATTTTAATACCGTTATATAAATTAATACTAAACATGAATACTAAAAATAGACAACTGCGCAGTTTTGGTAATAAATTTAACTACTTGACATCGCTGAGCCTTGCAAAAATTAATCGTTAAACGAATTATTCATACTGCCATTAGAGAACTAGAAATGTAACAAAAACGAATCAATCATCGACGATTTTCAACCAAATAAAAATTTGTTAATATTCTATGATGGTTGCAGATAGCTACAATTTAATATCATCGTTCAAAATTACCTTTTGTTGAACGTTGCAATTCGTACAAACACTGCTGTCTTATATAACACAATCCACAATCAATTACGAAAACAATCGTAGGACGTCCTCTAACAGTCTAGAAAGTCCTAAAATAGATGTAATAAATCACGTGGGAATTTGAAGATATGAACAAAAGTATAAGAAATAGAAACGGAATCATATGCAATGGAAGTTCATGAATATTTTGTGAAGTTGTGGCATATCGCCAAGGATAAATTATAGCGAGAGACATGGACTAGTAACTTTCGTAATATTTTACTCCAATTAATTTTATCGAATAGAACGAAATGCAGAAAATACGCTGTTATGGTTTACTCATTTCAAATTTAATTTTCTTTGGTAATGTATAGCACTCATCGAAAAGATATTAATATTAAATGAAGGACGACCGACCAATTCGTTGGCCGCGATCCAGTATTATTTGGTCATGACTGTACTTCCTAATGCTATTACAACTCATCAACGGATAAAATGTTTCACAAACACATTTGCGTTTAAGACTGGACTACCAGCTGATAATCCACGCAGCCTGAGAGCTACATCTAAACGATAGAATTGCACAAGAATTCGAACCACCTAAAATAGATTGTTCTGACTGTACAAGGACGAATGAAATATGTCGAGGGATAAGGTGTACTTGCACGTCATTCAGATTTTGAATTTTTCATTGAGGAATCTCAGCACGTTCCACAAATCGGAAAGTTCGACATTTCAATATAGAGAATAAAACAGGAAACAGAAGTCCCGATTGGGAGGTAACTGTGCAAGACCGAACTCTCTCGGGAATTGTCGTGAAACTTCGGTAATACTCGTGGAGATTTGCTGGGTGAGTAGAGCCGCCAGCCGGCAAGCACGTGGTAAGCCGGTGTACTGTGGAAATAGCAACGTTTTTTCATTACCACCACTACTACCACTGCACCACGCCGTACTGACGCACAAACATAAAAAGAGTAGTCTGTCAACTTCCCGCAAAATAGAAAAACAGGGTGAAAAAATTCGTTTTCGTTTACGTGATTACGTGTGACGATTGTCTATGCTATTTCCTAAGTTATACTTTCTCATTTGTGCATATAAATCAGTCGTTCATATAGACGTGTGCACATGATGGCTTGTCAATTAAACAACACAAACTCCCTATATACGGTTTCATTATTAACCGATTACTCAATATCAACATTTTTCATATTCGCATCTTTGAGTTTCATTATCGGCGGGTTTAAGAATCATCCAAAATATATATCGAGAATACAGAAAACAAAGGCTTTACCCATGAACAGATATTTTGTGCACAAGGAATTACTAACTATTAATCATTTTTCTTAATATTTCTGCTCTTGTTATAAATCAATAGTTTCAACGGTTTTTTATATAAGTATATTAACTATTTCCCATACTAATGCGTGCATGCATACATAAATATATACATTTTCTCGTAACTTAATCTTCGCAAATAAGAAGATTTTACTGTACATCGCTACTTATTTAATCAACGCTCATCTAAAAACCAGCTAAAAAAATAAAACGATAGTATCTTAACTTAATTTCTGTTCTTTCTATATAATGCTAATCTTTACGACCGATTACCGATAGCTAATTCCAGCATATCCAATGCTCATTACCTGCCATCAAGATATATTACCTCGAGATATGATGCAAGACGTATGTACATACATACATGCGCGGCATTCCTTGTATTATCATCCAAAAGCACCAGAAATGCATATTATGAAAAAGATGCCATGAAATTTTTTACTGGATTGTAGTGCTGTTTGCAATTTGTGTTTAAGGTAGAAAACCGCTTCACACAATCTCTTGCGTTTATATTTTTCGTTGCATTAATACCAATGCATTAACTTTTCTGCTTTCAATCGAATATAATAATCGTTCAACAAATAAATCCAAATATTAAACCTGATTACAATCACGACAATAAATTTTGATATAGCTAAAATGAAAAAACAATTAACAGAAAATATAGTTCCTATTGTCTATATATAAAAATATAGAATAAAATTTTCTCAATGGATCAATGAAAAACCAGCTCATCGTTAAAAACTATTACTAACATTTAATAATATTTAGATTCACATATAAATTTTCTCGTACCAAAGTTGTTATTAAGAAAGCTAAATCCTAACAAATCATTGAATAATATATAATCGTTGTTAACAAGATTAACAAGAACGAATCACCATTTTAATTATATACTGTACTTGTGAACTACTAGTATATTGTCAGCTAACCGTAGAACCAAAACACATTCATAATATATTGGTACACATATATTTCGTACGACTTAATTTAAATTACGTTGTATTATTCGTAGTCTGAGTCAGCAGCAGACGAAATGAATTATCAGCGAAAAATCCTGTTGCACGAGGCACACGCATAGAAGCGTGCAGCACGTCTTTACATAATATCCTGAGATATGTTCTGAAGATTTATAGAATAAAAAGAGTTCTTAGAAGAAATAGGATCACGCTTCGTACGAATGACAGGAGTTGAGAACGTACCTTTCTGCGTTTGCGGAGGTCTGTCTGCTTCATCGAGACCCGATTGCTCCCACACCAACACGTGGCCATTCCGTCCTCTGCTCTCTCCATTTGTTCCAGGACCACTCATTGTTAGAATACAAGCAGAATGAAATGAAAATCAGCTAACTGGGATCGAATTCGTCAGGGAGAATAACACACGCTCACTACTCTACTTAAAAGCGATTTTAACAACAGAGATTGTCGAAGTTTTAAAGTTTCGTCCGTTGATCACTAGGTGCTCTTTTGCAAGTCCGTAACGCTAGCTAAGGTAGTGTAACTTCACTCTACGCAGCACCGAATTCGAATTCATTTGCGAGAAAAGATATCGCACGCTCGTTAGAAGCACCGCAGAGTTGATACACGTAACGAAGTATATCTTCAGTTGCCCTCCATGGAAGAATCTGTGAGCGCCACAAACGCCGTAAGGCTTTCACGCTGATAACGATGTACGAAGATCGAACGCCGGGACACGTTACGTACCAAACGGGCAGTACGTCCACACACCAATCACAAGCCTCTCTAGGAGCAGAATGGACTCACGTCTGCGCCCGAATGCGTTGCGACGCGCCTGACACCTGTCAACAAGTTTATATACTACGACGACCAACTACTCTTCTAACAGTACTAACGAGAACATTCCAATGCACTCGAAGACATATTTAACCGACCGAGAAAATTATGAATTTCAATAATCACCACATAACATTTTTCACAAATTTCTTTTTTTTCACAGGGGTATGATTGTCCCTCTAATATACTATTTTGGAATTGCTTTAATTTGTCCAATTCAATGTATGCACTCGCGCTCTGTGCGATGCCTGTTAATCTATTTCGCCTGAGCACAAGCGTATTGCTTATAAGTACGCTATGATAACGACGACTTTATATTCGACGGAGGTAGGAGGGGCTGGCCACTGGTTTAACTTCCTTCACCCCTCATCCATCATCTATACTCTCATATTCACGACCTCTATCAATACATACTTAAAAAGATTCAACAGAGGCTCACCTGCATGACACGTGCTTCGCACGACATTAGATCATCAATTACATCACTCGTGTCCTCTACCATTTACCAATAGAATAGACAACTAGATCTACTGCATCTCAAAAACAGCATTACCAAACTATAGTTTGTCCTTCTTGTTTATATATATATATATATATATATATATATATATATATCCATTAAATAACCAAGGATCATGTTAAAAATTGCAAAATACTGCTCTAAAAACAGCAAATCTTACATATCTCTGCTTGACATCTTGAAGGTATGTGACTGAAACTACAAACTATTAATAGAAAGAAAATTCACCGCTTGAATCTCTTTTTAGCGGACTACGTAGACAGAATCCGATCACGACGCTATGTACTTACTTCGAAGTTTCGTTAAAAACGTCAAAGGGTGCAAACGAATTATGCACGTTATTAACCTACTAATATATAACAATGAAACGTGAGTTTCTCATTCACTCACGCAAATACCAGTTGATGGATCGACTTGAAATGTTACATGTAAATAGATAATGAGGTGGATTAGCATATAGGCCATCGAGCATACCAAATCACAGTAATGTTCCTGAGGGATGAAAAAATAATGTCCACATGAACCGATACAGAGTGGCGCCGCAGGCACTATAAGGAACCACACAAAGCTTATTTTAAATTAAAACTAAAAAACTATTGACACCGATAATACAGTTTGTTGATTGTTCTTTTTTTACGTTATTGATAAGTACAATTTCACACAAGATGAAGTTACACCTTGAATGAAAAAAGACATGAACAAAAAATAAACAAAGTTTAAAATTTTATTGCTGCTAAACAGTGTGGATTTACAATATTTTATATAATCGGGATTACAGTTTTATAAGTAACATAAATAAAATAATTTACCACATGCATTTTGTTACTTTTACACAGTGTTCAGTGTTATAAATGACACCAAATATTTTGACTATACACCCCGTGTGAAATGAACTGCCGATTTTTCACAGTTTAGGTAATGAAATCATTTTTCCGCAATGACATGGTTTTAAAGTGGGGACTTTTCAATGAAAAATGTACACAATTAGGTCAATTCAGAAACATGAAATTTATAGAAGTAAATTCTATGAGGCAAATCCATGACAATCATAACGTTTGCGTATGCTCGATATTACTTTCGTTGCAAATGGGTTTTATCGACTACACGTGTTAATCCCAAAAAGACAAGCTAGGAGTGTACTTTTTAATTCTTTTGTCGGAGACTCGCATTTACCTTATCGGCAGTGCTCCTCATGTGAGTTTAATCACACATATTCAAAATAAAGGGTATCCACCTTATAAATTAATTTGCGACTATTTCAAGAATATTTGTATACTGTAATAACAAGACTCCCAGTATAATCCACATTTCGTGAAATTATTTGTTACGATGTAAAACGTATAATAATACTGTGTAACGTAAAATAATATTGTGATTCTCATGTATTATTTACTGTGTCTGAGTGGCATTTACGCTTTATACAGAACGATATAACAATAAAATAAGCTACTATGTGGAAAACGTCAATAATAATGTAGCTAAACAGACTGTCAGAAACAAATAATGAAATCAATTCTTGGGAACTGTATGAACTATACTGTACTTCGATTTCATCCACAAGCCAGAAATATATGGAATTCAGCATGACACCGATATTGGCAGTTCTCATTTCAACTCTTTCTATTTTGTAATAAATTAAAATAAATATAAAAAAAATATAAATTATTGCGGTACTGACTTATATGTAAACAATATAAAGACTGAGCCTTGAGTGATATCAAAATTATATCGAGAATCAAATGTATCCATGATACACTTGATAATCAATTGGCTGCACTTTTTACTCAATAATAATTAACTATTTCATTTATTTCAATATATGATAATTGATAAACGACCCAGTACCGGAACAAAATTCCAAATGTTCATAATTGTCTGACTCTGATTATTAAAATAAGTCTAATATTATAATTTATTTATATGTATATTTACATAATTTCTCTTCGATAATATTAGACCGAAAATTACCGAAATAAAATATTGTTTACAAAAAGCAAGTTTTCGATAGGAGGATTCGAAAGCTCTCCATTTTTATGCAGATGTTAAGTATTTGGCTAAGAACCGCTGACCATTTGTTAAGACTATCACTGTTTTTATTGATTATTTTTTAAAAATTGAGTTTGTGTAAATTATTAGATATATTTTTTGAATAAATATAATGTAATAATCTGTGAAAAAATTAATTTGATTTTGAATAGTGATGTGTTCGGTTATTGCTTCTCGATAAATTAAGCTGAACGTGAAACCTAAACACTAATTTTTCTTTAATACTTTTTTCTTACCATGTCAATAAACACTGACAAAGTTATTAGACAATTTTTACGATATTTTATTGTTTCAGTTAGGAATAGTTGTTGGAACGTTAATTTCTGATCTGCACTAACCGCCAACTACTTTAAGATGAATCAGGAATCCCAAAGAAAATTAAAAATATTAGAGCAAAAAAGGTTTTCAGTGATGTATCCCAGATGCATTCAGTGTTCACACACGCACGCACCCAAATTAACACACGATCGCGATTTTTCGCGAACTATCGTATGTAAGTCTTTTAGCAATGGTATAAGACATTCCATATACTTCACATTTAACTATGCATATGTTTAACTCTCCGTTAGATGGCTGAATTTTACTCATGAGCTTAGACACGTGATTAATGGTTTTTGACTAATTTAATTATTAAATACAAATGTTGATTTTGATTTTCTCTTTTAAATTAGGTAACCAATGGATTCATTTAACTGTATTTCCGCTTGAAAGGGAATATATTTTTTGCTAAAATAGATGTAAGGTATCAAATGTTATTTCAATAATTAGATTTTTCCATATTTGTAGCCTTTGAGTTCCAAGGCGGTATTCTGTTAACCGTACATAATGTATGTAATCCACGATGTAATGCATTTGATGTAATCCACGAGAAAATTGTGTTTTAGATACCCTTTGAAAATGCATTTCTTTGAGTTCACAGAGTATCTTACAGCAATATATTAGTTAATATATACAAATTCAAGGACTTTGAGAAAATATTGCAAATAAATATAATGCACTAATAATCTCAAGTTAATTACTAGAAAAGCACATTTCGCAAATTTGAGATGAACTGAAATTCTTATTATTTACGTTGTTATGAATATATGAGTGAACGGAAATTGGCAGCAAAATGTCTACAAGGAGAGAATTTCATGCTAAAAATTTCTGCAAAGTTTACAATAAAAAAGGCTTTGTGACAAATGAACTTCTTATGATACAAAATAATATACTGCATGGTCAAATTTTACACCAATATCACGCATTATAAAACTTTAACTACCAGTACCATATTTACCTTACTGTATTTATGTAACTCATGCATGAAAAGCGCTACTTTTCGTGCCTCCAAAGTGTGGTGTAACTGGCGCTTTATAACTAAGGATGCGATAAAAATGCTGCGCATGCGCAAATTGTCCCAATTTTACTTTACGCACTAGTG
>JARQTJ010000558.1:142012-160683 GCA_030142635.1 Trachelus troglodyta | reverse complement strand
AGTTATAAAGCGCCACTTACGCCACACTTTGGAGGCACGAAAAGTAGCGCTTTTCATGCATGAGTTACATAAAATATATTAAGAAACTAGTGGAATGTACAATGTATTAGGGAAAAGCTATCGGTGAAAATCCCTATGTTCAGAATTATATAACAAAAAAATTTATTAGCGGCCAGTAGACCATCTAGAGATGATATGTGGACTGATTGCATTAATTAATGAGCTAGGATGATTTGATAGGTTTACCGCAAAATTGGCTGTAAGCCGATTGATGAAGTCATTGATCATCGCGGTATTAGATCTCAAATGCAGGGAGGAGATGGGGGCATTATAATACGCATTGTTCATAACTCGTAGGAATTTGTTTTGAGTGACTTGAAGTTTAGAAATGTGAGTAGAGTGAGTAGTATGCGTACCACACTGGGCACCCATAGGTGATGACCGGTCTGACCAGTGTCTTGTACAATTTCAATCTAATTTGAGATGATAGTGACTTAATCCTGAAGAGGAAGTAAAGTCTGCCCATAATGGCTTTGGCTTTTTGGATCGCTGAGATGATATGAGTGCGCCATAGGAGCCTTTTGTGGAGAGTTACACCTAGATATTTAACAGAGTTTGAAATTTTAATGTCGTTGTTTTTAATTACAATCTGATTATGATAACATTTGGCGGTTGCAAACATGATGAATTCAGTTTTCGTCTCATTGACATTGATCTTAATTTCTGTTAATTTATCTATGATTTGCTCAGCAGCAACTTTTTAATTGTATAATTTTCCGAAGTACTAGAGGAGTATAACGCGAAATCGTCGACAAAGCCAGCGATGTGGACTCTATCAGGTACATTCATGAACAGGGGTGCAATGTACAGGTGAAAGAGAGTGGAAGGCAGTATAGAGCCTTGGGGGACACCAGCTACGATGAATTTAAGGCTGAAGAGTGAGGAGGCGATGTGAACTCGTATCTAGCGTTTTTCCAAATAAGAGTGAAGATTTTTACATAGGTAGATTGGTACTTTTGCTGTGATTAATTGAAAGATTAGACCATTGTGCCATACAGAGTCGATTGCCTTCTCACTGTCCAGAAGCAGAAGGCCAGTGAATAATTTTCTCTCAGCAGAGAATTTTACATGATTTGTCGTGCGAAGTAGCTGGTGGACTGTTGAGTGCTTTTCTCGGAAGCCAAACTGAGAGTTAGGTAGTAAACCAAGGGCATTAATGGTTTCATGAAGACGCGCGAGAATGATTTTTCCGCAATTTTTGCGATCACTGATAAGAGACTTAACGGGCGATAACTGATCGAAAGAGCCGGGGCCTTACCGGGTTTGAGAATGGGGATGACATTAGCGATTTTCCACTCGGTCGGGAAGTATTGGAAGAGAAGACATGAGTTGATGATTTTAGTGAGGAGGATTAGGGCCTTATTTGGGAGATGTTTTATAAGAATAGAGGGAAGAGAGTCTGGGCCAGGCGCGGAACAGGTCTTCAGCTTACGAATGAGCTTCATCACTTCGTTGGGGGAGCTGAGGACAGACGCTGACGTGGAGCAGTGTACTGCTGGGGCTAAGAATGCTTCAGTGATTTTGAGTTCGACGGACTGATCTGTTATCGGACTACCACGATTAAAGGCAAGCTGGTGGATGTTGGCGTAATGCTAGCAGAGCATGTTAGCCTTTTCCAGGTCTGAGGTGGCCGTCAAGTTGTTGTTTTTGAGCGGAAGAAATTGATTAGGTGGGGAGCAATTGAATGACTTCGCTATTTTCCAAATGGACGTGTCGGCCATGGACTTAGCTTCGAGTTTTTTGTCCCAACTACATTGGACGAAAACTCGAGTTTTTATTTGGATGTGCTTGGTCAGCTTGTTCAACAGGGGTTTGAGACTAGGGTCTCGCCTAGTATGCCATAATTTCCTGATTTTATTCTTCTGCTTAATGAGATTTTTTAAAGCTGGTGGCAGGGGCTGGTGGTTTGGGAGGGGTCTTGTTTTGGGGTGGCTTTGTTGGCAGTCTTGTGGAGGAGTGAAGAAAACGATGAGATCAGTGCATCAATGTCATTCGATGAACGAACGGAGGGGTTGTCTGTGGGGATGGCTTCGTTCAGTTCAGTTTTGAACGCAGTCCAGTTCGCTTTTTGAAAATTCCACCGGAGTGAGGGAGTGTTGAGCGAGAGGGAACATGTCAGGGAAAATAACAGAGGGAGGTGGTCTGAGGGAGATTCATGGGTCACTGAGAAATTGTTCATAAGACGGGGTTGATTAGTGACGAGGAGGTCTATTATGCTCGGGGTGTTGCCGGTACGTGGATATTGGATGGGTTCCGCTGGGGCGAACAGATGGTAAGGGTTGGACGCAATGAGGCCCGCTAGCAACGACCCTGATTTGATGGGTGTTGCTAAGGTCCAGGTTGGGTCCTTGGAGTTGAGATCTCCTGCGAGAGTCGTGGGGTGAGGTGAAGAGATCAGGGCGTTGAGGAGAGAGATATCTAGTTGGTTGCTTGGTGAGTTGTAGATTGAATAGATGTGGATGAGCTTATGGTTGGCAGTAGTGATGGATATGCCCACATATGTCATGGGGTAGTAGAGAATATTGTAAGGAGTGATGAATGGCAATAGCAACTCCCCTGCCAGTACATCCCGAGTCATCCTCGCGGATCAGGTTAAAGCCCGGTAAGTTGAATTTTCTGTTTCGCTTGAGATTGGTTTCCGAGAGCAGCACTATATGGATTCTCAGATCATTTAATAATTAGATAAGCTCTGGTTTGTGTAAGGCTAGACTGTTTCCATTTAAGACTAAGGTGTTAGTGTTGTTATGAGGGGGAATTTTCAGAGGCAGGAGTTGGTTTGATTAATGACTTAATGGTATGATAAATTGCTTAATCATGATATTTAAAGATGTCGTCAGACTGTGAAGCACGACGCCACAATACAAACGAGATGGACTCGATGACAAATACGGCAGAGAGTAACTGGTAAGCCGTGCACGGAATATGTCATTATGTGAATTCCTACTGGAAAAACTTCTACGTTTTGCTGACCATCGTGACTTCTAACCCCGCAACATTATACTATTAGGCCATTAGATCATCAGATGAGGATCAATTAATATCCATACAATTTATTTTCAAACTGTAAATCTGCCAAACAGATAATAATATTATACGTTCGTAACAATGATTATTCACGTCGTAAAATGCGGATATAAATATCAATGACATTTATGATGATCGTATCGGCTGTCATGTGGAATTTGATATACATATGTCAGCTTGCCTCATGTGATCCAATATCAAATATCATCGAAGGAATATTATCGTCTCCCTGTGATAAGTCATTCTCATCAAATATCCTACAAGCGAGGTTAGTAAGTAGGGCGGAAAATTATATTGTTGCTCAATCCTTTGAGCAACAATATAACATTGCTCGTTATTTAAAAATTTGTTCAGGGAACAAGTTATTCGATGAGGGGACTCATCTCTATGATATCATTTATAACATGTGGATTCTATGACACATTCGCTGAACGACACACTCTCGTAATTCATAGTCAAGTAGATGTATATGCTTATCCGAAAACAAGTTATTTTAGCACGTGTATACAATCACGAAAGTACATCGAAAGTACAACAAACATCATCACATTTGCACATCGCGAGTTCCATTTTCGATAATTTTACGAGCAATGGACAACTATTTATATTATCATTGCAACGTAAAATAAAAACATCAGGTATATTATAAAATATCTTGTAATCTATATCATACTAATGAAGTCAACTATAATTTTCCGACTAATTTCGTGTTATGTCGGCGTTACTAATATGATTTTTATTGTCCATCGATTACGTACTCTTTACGCAGTAAATATTTTAACAATGTGCGACATTGTAACTAAGTTCCTTATCACGAATTTAAAAATGTAAATAGCATTGTAGTAATATTTCGTTATGCCACGAGGTTTCGTATCCTTGCTAACGAAATATTGCATTCATAATGATTAATCTCAATTCTTATTAGAAATGTAATTGGTAATATGTTCCTGTGGTACTTCGTAATACGGAGAATATATGATGTAGCACATCTTGTATTACACCAATTCACGTTACGTATCGTTCGTTCTACCAGTGACATCTACAAAACAGGAGTATTAATGATAACAATTTATTACACTTATCTTACGATTTACTGTAGGCCTTAGTCGGTAAAACATTTTCTCTTCGGAGTTGATGCTAGGAAATCATGATTATTGCTGCATTACCGGCGGCTGCGAAGCAGTTCATTGAACACTTCTATACATTCAATGTGATTGGTATTTGACCTTTACTTAGGTGTAAATCAATAAGAAAAAACAAGAAGCAAAAACTTAGCGTGTGTTGAAAAGAAGCAATTTAAGTAAAAAAGGTATGGCTAACGTGCGTGTAATTAAACGATTAATATCATTGAACCGAAATAATGCATTTCTCATTAAATTTAACTCATGCAGTTATCATTTATCACACTTGTTACGCCGTCGTCGTTAATGTCATTGACTTGGTAATTTCTCATTTGCAATGTAAATATCTAGTTACCTTCGTCCTTTATAAGCAAGTCTTTATGCAAGAAAGTGGGAAAAAGATAGCAAACACCTAAAATTGTATATGATGAGTGCGAAATAGTGAACGTACTTATTTTCAGAATGTTGTTTATGCGGTGGACATATTTGACAATCTAGCATACACGAGACATGACACGCGAGAAACCTTAAATGAGGATGTGGACAATTTTCGGATTATTCGATTACACTGATAACTGAGAAGGGCAGTGTGAGAGAAGAAGCAAACGAATGAGTCTTCAAGCATGTCTCATGAGAGCTCACGAAAGTACCACTTGATCCTCTAACCCTAATGAGAGGAGGAAGACTCCACTATGACAATAAAGTGAATCTCCGGTTGAAAACTACACGTATACCGAGAGAAAACAGAGCAGTGATCTACCTATCATACTTGACATATAACAGAAATTATTTTGATTATCTTAAGAACTTGAAGAGTCTCGTGTATCTTGTTGATGAGCTTGACTATAGTTATCATGACACAATATCCGAGAAGGTCATCGCGTGACAATTTTGCCGACACAGGGACGTCTTGCGTAAGGGCGTGTCAATTGTGTTGAACGTGCAAAACCGTCCAAGAGTAGATTCCAAGCTACATCACATTACAAAAATATACTAACACGCAAACGAGATATATAAATCCTAAAGGTATGTATACACTTGCGAATATCTTGCGAAAATTTACTCCCACGACTATATAGAGGCAATTCGTGAGTTTCAAGGCAATATATACATATACACAACGAATAATACCTAATACGTAATTTTGCAAGATATTAGGTAAATGTGCCAAGTCTACTAATTGCCTGAAGTAAATAAATTAACCAAACCTAACCCTAATCCTAACCCTAACCTAACTGATCAACAATCTGGAACGCCTGTCTTGAAACAAGCTACATTAAGAACTCAGATCGACACTGGTGCCACGTTGAAAAACAATCGACGTTCCTTCTCCAGTAGACGTTTCATTTTGAAAATTAAAGACTTATTAAAAACCTAGATAGATCCGTACAGCTTCAGTCGAGATTCTGGCAAACCCTGAACTCACTAGGAAAGCTGCCGAAGAAGAGAGACAATTAGTTATAGAGAATGTTGAACAATTATGTCAAGAACTGTAAGTTTTCTATCTTCCTTGAATTAAGCAAAGCTTCTTATCCTGAAGATAAAAAAATCATAGGTATTTTAAAAGCAAGCATTAATTTAAAAATTACCTATTCGCGACTGTTTGGTTCACCTGTTTCGAATCTATTGTAGTTTTATAACCTGTTGACTCGCTTAGTATATTTTATTAATATATTCTAATAAATGAAATGTTTCATTCGAAAAAAATTATTATTTCCAGTTCTTCCTAGAATACCAGAATTCAGGCAATAGTATTGCCGTTTCAAATGTATTGGCTTTGGCGCGCGCGCACCAGTTAGCTGTTCGTACACTGTTGCCGCTGCGTTACCGCTGATCGTCGCCATATTCGGGTTGGAATGGAATTTACACTTTTTGTGTGACGATATCTCCAATACTATGTGGTCAAACATCGTCATTTTTCTTCAGAATAATCCCACAATACTACTTTACACACTTGTTTTTATTTAAAAATGGTAATATCCGTTTAGCAGTTATAATGCAAAATGTGTTAGAAGTAGTTAGGTATACGGTGTGTGTACAAAAAGTGCTATTTTTAAAGGCAATTATCTAATAAATTAAATGGTGGGTCGACTTTATATTTTGGAAATCGGTTCATAATAATTGTGTCTGCAAAATATAAAAATTTCAGAAGATTGTAAGTAGAGTGAAAAACGATAGAACTACCTTAAAATAGTAGCATTTATACCAATACTTCCAATTAAATTACCAATACAAGAATTGTGATGCATAGACATGCCACTAGTAAAACACTCGACTATGTTGACATCTGGCCAAATATATATGAACTTAAAGTATTACGAAAACACTTCATACGTGCCGTAAAATGTCTGTTGGCCGTGACGTGATACGAATCGAAATTTATGATACATACGACAAAGCTACAACCGTCACACAGGACTTTCAACATGCCAGACAATACATTTTTCGCTATTTGGGCGTCGTAAAAGTGTTGTGGTTTTATGCCAAGAATTATGTAAAATTAGTAAAAAATTGTCGAAAAGTCGAGTAAAGAGTGGCTAATGCAATATATTTCACAATATTGAAGGTGCCTCGCCTATGACATAAAAACGATGAATTTCAGATGCATTCATGTCTTTTAAGCGCCTTTATTGTGCCTTACTTTAGATTTTTTTTAATCCAATCAACTCACGTCGATTTTACCATAGAAATGAAACGGACAATATAAGTAACTCCAGTTCATGCATTTGACATCGTAACAATAACGTAATAGCGCCGTTGTATTGAGCTTATGAAAACAAGTGAAAATGTACAACTTGCTTGCACGTTACATGTAATATTGTGTTTGCTGAGACGTCAAATATACATTGAATAGTTGGGAGAAATAACATATATATATATATATATATATATATATATATATATATATATATTCTGGTATATACGTGTATATTTCTTCCTTTCGTTTTTCCTCATCTTTTCATTGTATTAGTATATCTAAATACAAACTAAATAAGTATATACAGTAATACACGAGATCAATTTTTGGTGCCCATTGTATAGTATTGCGGGAACATCCGGCTTTAAAAATTATGTGTGATCTCATAACAATTGTGTGAACAATCCAGTTGTGCTCACATCGAATTTTCAAAATTTATCCATTGTTAGGGACCCGGAATTTTATAATAGGCTTGGTTAGTTTAGTTTAGAATACCAATGCCGTACAGTCGGTAATTCAGTTAAAAAAGACATTATTTTGCTATTGTAAATGCCTTTTGACGGTGAATGATCTTCATATAATATTTTAGACATACGAAAAAGGCAGTGGGATAAAAAGTTACATCTTTCTTAAAAATGACTTTTTACAGTTTTTTGGCGTTCTCTAGCCAAAAAAGTAGAGAAATTAGGTAAAAAATTTTGCATAAACAAGTTTTTTCGTATTGCGTCCATTCCAAAAGGTCACGTAATCTGAAAGGAGTCTTCACATACGTCAATGTGCCAATGCTACCCCTCGCCCGATCTACGAAACCGCTCGAGTCACGTAGGTACGCGGTCCAGATACCCAACCTTCATTATTCTTTGAAACAAACATACATGTACAAATACATAATATTTAAAGATCATTCAACTTGAATTCCACCGAATGAGTCAATCGCGCAAGTCCAGGATTTCCTGTATATGTATTAATTTCAGACATAATGTATTATATACATATAAATATATGTAAATATTTATTTGGTGCCTATTTTTTGTATGCATTGATTACTTTCATGACAGGTGGCAGTTGCATACCTACTGCAACAGTTTTTATATGTACATATTGGCTATTTAGGTAACATTAAAGTGACTACACCGAATTTTCCAAAATTTCTCGAATGGAGCTGTGAAGTCTACGCTACGTTAGGATAGCTTAAAATCTAGTACATTTACGGTAGAAAGTATCTTTCCAGTCATAAGATTTAATACTTCTAATCGACTTCAACATATTTCGAGAGCCTTTTACTTTAATTCTAGCCTAGAAATAGGTTTTCGTGATGATTCTGGGAATTTTTTTGAAAAATGATTATTACACATTTCCTTACAGAAGTTTGCACATATATGTTTATTGAAATTTTGAAGATTTTTTATGAATATTTATAAAGAAACAATATATTTTACACGTGTCACATGCAATCGCCCACACCTAACACATGTTTCTTTAGTCTGTGTCCGTGATTCGAGCTGTTCTGCTTATCTGAAAGAAATAAACCAAAAACTTCTTAATTTACGTGAGTGTGCTTCTCGTTGTTACTAAATTAAATAATGACAATAAAAATTATTAAAATGGCAGCATCTAAAAAAATGTTCATCGATTTTAGAATAATATTATTTTATCTTGGGCGAGCTGTAGAAAAAAAATATTTATTATTTATGCTTAAATCCCCTAAGTGCGATAAAGAGATATTTTTTCCAAAACTACATATCAAATTTCAAATGGCTCAAAAGATTGGTCCCTAAGAAATACGCACATCAGTGTGAAAAACATAGTTTCTAGAAAAACATGATTTAACTCTTTCATACTATTGGGTTGGCATGAAAGTAATGAGACACTGAAAACTCTACACATGTCCTTTTTTAAATTAATTGTTTTTGACTATATTCTGTCGTATATACCCACAGAGGGGAAGTATCTAGAATGTTCTACAACATACTAGAATATGGTCAAAAACAATTGATTTCAAAAAGGGCATGTGTCGAGTTTTCTAGAGTGTCTCATTATTTTCATGCCAACCCAATATTTTGATGCGATTCATATAAACTTTATAACACTTACCGATAATCAGCTAACCGGCGGTCATAAAGGGACCTTCTTCTTTCTCAAAGAAGTTTCGTTTTTTAATAATTTACACTAATTTACAGAGGCGATAGGACTGTCCTCATCCTTAGTCAGAACGTACCTGGTTTGATTTGTTATTCTACCACGTGCTGTACCTTGAAATGTCCATCGCTGCGTAAATTTTACAAATGTCGTTATACTAGTTTACAGACATATAATATTTTCAAGACCCTATACCTTAGGAAAGTTTTTTTAAAAATCGTATTCTTTTAATCTCTAACTTCTGAATTCTAATGAGGATATTAAAATCATTTTCTACAACTTGTATTATTTTTCGATTAGTACGGTTCTAATATGATTCATCATTCCAAGCCATTGCCACTGATTCTGACGAAGGAGTTATCGACCGTAAATTAGAAATTGGAATACTAAATTAGCGTCGAAGGAATTTTTAATTGTAACACATATAAATTTAATGTATATCTAGTATGGCAGGTCTAGATCTATTAACAGTGTTTACCGAATGTCCCATTTGTATATTTTATTATAAATCGTTATAAACGTGAAATGTAAGGAATTTTTGGATTTAAAATATAATGCGCTCAGTGCATAAAAGTACGAGTTGTGTGTAAATCAAGGGATTTACCTTTGCTGCTAGAGTATTTTTATATGTGACATCGTATCAAAGTTTGTCAATTCATTTTATAAAAACGAACATGTTTTATCCCAATGGCCAACCAGGTCCCACTTTCTAAAAATTAGTTTCTCCTATAACTGATATTGTTATCTGCAAAATAAGACTTTTCATAAATTTTCTCATCTACACTGAGTCATTTTTTTCAATATGACAGCGAAGGTACAATAGAAGGACGCTGTCAATTTGAAAAGATTTCGGATGTATACTCGCATATCAGTTTAATTCTAAATGATAAAAATAGTCGGCAAAAGGCAGTGTAAAAACGGAATGTGGCAGTAGTAGCAGCAGTAATAGCAGTAAAACACGTCTGCAATCTATAAACTCGGAAGCACGCACATCATAATAAACTTTCTACTTGCTCCAAGAAGAAGTTGTTTAAGATTCCGGTTAAATAATACAAAAGTAGGAGGTTTAAGAGAAAGAGCAGTGAAGGGGCGATGAGAGAGCGAAGAGAAAACAGGCGGGAATACAAAGTGAGAAAGGAGTAGAAAGGTATGTTTACGCAAACAAGATGAACAAGTCCTATGGAGAATTTTACAATAAAGTTCACCCGTAAGATTTCTTGTGGCTTTCTGATACACATCACCTCTATTCGAAGCGCGACATTAGACTCTGATATTAACTAATGTAAAAGAGAAAATATAAAACATTTAACCTAATAGTGAATAATTTTAGTATGCTTCAATCACAATTAATAGTATATCTTTAATGGTGCGAAATGTAAACAAATTCTCTCCTTGTTCATTTATATTATAATTTTAATAAATAGCTTCATAGATATTTACAGGTGAATCTACGTACATATATAATTTACTTTAAACGTTCACAGATTTCGAATGGTTAAATTTACAGGAGTGGCTCAATGGACATTTGTGTAGGAAATTCAATTCTTTACAAAATTATGCTTTGCAGAATATTGTGACAAATCGCCGCCAAAATATTTAAATAGTGATCAAAAATCAAAATTGGTTTATACGAATTAAATGAGAAAACTTCTAATTCATTGAGACACTTTTCAATATTAAAATTTTAGCGCTCTCCTTTGATTAGAATTTTTCTGAGCCCTAATCTAGAAGTTTTTCAGGTGGTAGCGTACAAAAAAATATTGATTCGAAATGACAGACGCTAGTGTATTGTAACGTGGCGTCATGCGCCTGGCTTGGGTGCGCGTTACATTAACCCTTTGCGGTCCTATGTCGAGTGTGACTCGACATCGCTTTGTGTTCTGGTACATCCTGTATCAAGTTTCACCCGACAATGTCTCAATCTTAATCCAAAACTGGTGAAATCTGCGGGGACCTGCTAGTACGAAATTGCGAATGCAGCGCGGTCCAGCTGGAACGAAACGAGCGCTCGGTCCGCAAAGGGTTAAGGGATAAGACTCGAGGGTCCGTGTCGAAGCGTCGCGTGATTCGGCGAGATGGGGCTAGGCTGCGGTGGTGGCAGGGCGGATCGGCCGGCGAGGCACGCAGATTAAAATCCTACGCCCCCGCTAGACGAGAGAGGATGGGGGGGGGGGGCAAGGAATTCCCGGGAGGCGGGAATTCCTTTGGCTAAATTCAGCAAACCGGTAACAATAGGATTTGGCCATCTTCGGATTTGCCGAATTCAATCTCTTTCCAGCAACGAGCGATAAAGCACGTAGGCAAAGTTCACAGCGGTAGTGTGCATTCCCTGGTTTTGGTTTTTCGGTATTGACGACTCGGCCTACCTTACGTTTCGATCTCTCTGGTGAACGAAGCGGCTTACGTTTTCTTGGACACGTTTTTAACCATTTTGGGACGGAATTAAGGGTGTGGGTGACTGTACGGTGTGTGGGGTGGAGCCAGTGGATGGAACGGAAGTACAGGCAGCGAAGGTGACCCCAGCCGAGACCGGACCCTTCGCCCCGAATCTGCCCATAGGATTTCCTTGTTTGGATCTGATATTTGTTGAATAAGCCGATTCACCGGTAAATACCGCCGAATGCGGCCCTTCTTATTGCACGTATGCCCCTCGGAGAAGGGCCGGGATATTCGTTTCGCCGGAACCCAAACGGAGATCGATGGTCCAGGCGTTCGGTACGCTGATCTGTGGAGATCTCTGCCCGGGAAGAGGTTCGCCCACCGAGCTTGTAGGACCTCAAACCGGGTCGCGAGGGATACGCGAACCGTAGTAGGACAGGCTATGGACAGTGGGAAAGGTCAACCCTGCGGCGCTTACGGAGGCCCGCGCTCACCGTTGGGAGTTATTGTACGCGTCGGGAGGGATTGTACTGACCCCGTTATTCTGATCTGAATAAACGGCTGTTCAAGCTTCAAACAGCGTTTTCATTGGCGTACCCCGAACTGTTCGTATCTCTGCGCCCCCACGTTCCCCTCTATCATTTCAGCTAGCTGATGCTGAGCAGCCAGGAGACCGCGAGGAAGCGGCAATAGGAGGAACGTCGAGGCGGAGAGTCCGCACCTGGCGCCCAACACTCCGATTTAGTTCGGATTTCGGATATTTTTAGGATTTTAGCACGTTGGGAAGCGGCCGCGGATTAGTTGTATGCGACGCCGGTGTACGGCGCACGTCACAGTATATATAGGCGTCGGAAAAATTATAAATCAGTCATTTCTTACGCGCAGGATTTCTGTTCACGCATTAAACCTTTGTATTATTTATTCTTGAAACGTATTCAGAGAATTTTTGAACATGCAAATAGTGAAAATTGAAAACGTGAATATGCAACATAGTTGTGTTGAACAATCCAAAAATATCCTGCGTATTATGAAACCGTGAATAACGATATTTTATTATACCCAAAGTTGGCGGGTCAGGCGTGCATGCTTTGGTAATATACGAATTTCACAGTTCCAGTTTATAATGTGAGAGGAAAAATAGGTTTATTTAAATTGAAAGTAAATTTAAACCCGATATATTATTTTAGTTATAAAAATGATAATATCTTTAGAACATCCACTATTAAAAAAAAAAGAAATCCACAGATCTCGCACTCCGCGCAACCAACGGAGAACATTAGGATGTACGATACAAGATTTCAAATCGAGATATAGGAAATTTGCGAAACAGGAATTCTAGAAATTGTCAAATTCTGTGTCATATATATGTATATACTCTCACTACTCTCACAAAAATGGCGCACTAGCATTATTAGAATTTATGAGTTATGCAATTTCACAGAATTACGCGTTAGCAATATCAGAATTTCAAGCGTTACGTACTTTCGTAACGATGTTTGAGACGTATCATTTTCCCTGGGATATGACCTAATAAACATCCTAATGTTAAAGTGTAAAAGAACGTGTAAATGTTATGAATCTTTTTATAATACAATAGATATAATAAGTATGATTGTGTGATCAAACTTTTGCTATCATCTAATTATCGCTCACAACAACAGTACAAACATGATTCCGCTTAATATCATAAAAATCATTTTGATATGAGAATTGTTGTAATCGTCCTTGCGTCATACTACTACGATAGAGACATATTATTCCATATTAATAAAAGATCTTCACAGATACTCGTACGTCACTCTAAGATAATGTCATGCCAATCTCTTGACTAATCTATGGCTCGGTGATCTAATAAATGATAGATTAAGTTTTAACTGTCAGCAAAATTTCACAATTCTTGTCAATTTAATGTGATAGCTACTGATATGAGATAAATAGTCCATTCAATCAGTTAAAAAGCTGCTCATAGATCTTCGCTCTGATGTTAGTAGCGTTATAATAAAGCTAATCAGAAAGTGATTAGAGATTTGCTAATTAGATAAATGATAAATACCTTGAACCGCACATAATGCTATACGCTCTACTCAATGCGAGTAATATTTTCGGGAGTTATTCTTCGATATATTTATATTCTATATTTATGAAGAATATTGTTGCATTTAATTGTCATTTCATTTAACTAACCGTTTCTATGCGTTCTCAGCATATTAACGAATAAGCCAAAGATTCTGGAATGTCGAACTCATGCCACTCAAGCAGTGTGTATATGCAGAGTTACTGAAGTATAATCAAAAGCTCTCTTTCCTAAAAAATATAGAGCATAGAATTTATGCAAACTTAGACTATAGACTGTTGGGTTGAGTGTGGTTACTTTTCTCGCAAGAATGCCAAGCATAGCCTTGTTACCAGTAAAAAATCTAACCTCAGTAAAAAAAACATTTTCGGACTCAGCACTGGAACACCCGAGGTCGAGTTCACCGTTAGGGCATGCCCCTGGCCTGTTTACAAAAAAGAAATAAGAAAAATATTCAAGTAAGAAAGCCAGAAAAGTAAATGGATCCAGATACGCAATTCAGAGATTATCATTAAATTTAAGTAATTTAAAGTGAAGAACAATTACGAATAAGCATTTGGAGCAGAACAGAGCCAGTTAAATGAATACCCGCAGATAAAATGACTAGAATTTTAATAGTGGGTAAAAATGAGTAAAAATCGCATCGATATAACAATAGGTTTATGTATATAACATTATATGTATATCTTATGTGAACAAAAAATATAGGAAAGAAAAGTAAACATTTTTTTTAACATGACGTGCAAAATTCGGATACGAAGCCACCACCTCATGGCACACTTTAGATATACCGTGAGGTCGTAGACTTATTAATGATTTAGATTATTTTTTGCATTTTGGCTTGTCATACTCAGGTCCCTGACATGCTCGCCACTGTCCATATACAATAAATCTTCTCGTTCTGTTCGCATTTTTCAACTCCTCTACCGTCCTGTACGTGGTGCTCGTAGTTTTCTGCCAAGCTTGATCTGATCTTTCGCGTTAAACGCATTTTCAAGGATACTTAGAAGAATACTGCTAACGCCATGTGTGGCGAAATTTCTTGACCGTGACGACGGACATTCGAAAAACCGACCCGACCAATTCATGCCAGGGAGCTGGTCATACTGACAATGAGTCTGCCATCTTCCAATTGAAAATCTTTTCTTTATATTTGGATTCAGATACAGTAAAACCTTTCAATACCTAATATTCCCACTTTTTCAACTTGCACTTGCGCAGAAATCTCTAATGTGAGTGAGGATGCGGTCTCAGAGATAGTGGGGTTACCACAACGGCAGGTATACAGAAAATGAAGAGTTATTGAGAGTTACGATATTAAGAGGTTTTACTGTACCTTGAAAATCCCCAATAATCGATTTTCATATGAACTTAACGATTTTTTAGAAATTTAGTCTTCCATTTTAATCAGCCATTTTGATTTTGCACATTTAAATTTCAAATTTAAAGTCAGCAGTTCAAAAAACTCGAAAGCCAATTACTATACACATTCACTGTTAGGACAAAGACAACATTTGGACGTCTTCAATTGGCTTCTGACATTTTAAAAGAATGTCATAACGTCAACTTTAGGACGTCTGGAAGACGTCGTATGTCTCGCTTTATAATTTTTCAATCAAGTCAAAATCAAGACGTCTTTATCAGCGTTTTAATCTGAAGTTTTTCTGACTACGTTGAAATATTCGTTCTGTTAGATTAGGTTAGGTTGGACATTATTATACATAATAATTTGCTCCAGTTTGTTAGAATTATATTCGGGCGCTAGCATGAAAGATTAATAGGAGTCGGACCATGACGTAGCTGTTATGTTACGTTAACACACTTTTCTTAAAATTTATTACTTAAAAAAAATTATTTTGCCATATAGGTTTACGAGATAATCTTTAGATGCAAGTTGACTATTTTACGTCCTATCGAACAAGCACGAAAAATGTGCTCGTATTAGTAGCAATCAATGACATTAGAGAATTACTGCTAAATTATTTCATACAATGATGTCATAAACTCCATCACATATTAAGAATATTTTGAATAATTAAATTCCAAAAAAAATATATCTATGTAGGAACCTAAAATAAATTGTTGATTAAATTAGCCCGTGGCAGGCGGGGTGTAGGCGGGGGATCCATTCGACCCAAGTCAAAATTTCAAACTTTCCCAATTCTGAAACTAAGCAAGGGCGCCTTGATATAATAAATTAATTCGGCAGACTTTATATTTCAGAATTTTATCCTAAAGTAGAAGCCTTAAGTATGACGCAAATGTTTTTTAAATTTTTAGAAAGACATTTTCGAGTCTTTTTAAGCATGAGATCCATTCCGCCCCCCCCCCCCCCCGCCACACCTGCTTGGGGCAAGAAAAGCGCTATACTTTTCGGGTTAATACAACAAACAATATGAATTGTAACGTTTTGATGAATTATTTAAGGTATGCAATTTGTATAAGTTAATCCAACAGAATATTTGTAAATTTTTAGACAATCACTTCTAAAAGTCTACTTTGAGAACTTTAAGCCGCTTTTATAGGTCATTCATTTTGAGGTTACAAATTGTGTTTGGACTCGGATTCAAAGACCCGTAAATCTCCCTCGCACCAAATTGAAATCTAACTGAATAATGAACAATATACTTTATTTCTCATCGACGAGGTATTTCTTATACTAGCACCAGCAATAAATCCAATTCATATTTGAAAGGGAAAGGGATTTAATCATATTTTAAAGGAAAAATATAAATATCGAGGCAAACAGGATACGACTTTTTGAATCACGTGGTTATATATTATGCATTTGTTACAAAAGAAACTTACCTCACATCTTCATGATTTTTCTTGTAAATTTCAACCTAATTGGCAACTTAAATCAAGCGAATTAACCCGTATTTTAGATCAAAATCACACGCACGCGCGGGCATACATTCCTGTTTACAGAAAACTCCATAGAACATACGGTTATGTTTTCTTATTTACGATAACGAATGCCTAAAGACATTTCGACATGTTTTACGCGGGGTGTTCGAGTCTAAAAAGGAGAAAAACGTTTGTAAACTGTATATCACAAAATGTGTGATTAATTACTTATTTATTATCCACTAATCAAATACTTTATTATTTTACGTGAATTGCTAATGGTAGAACGACATACAATATCCATAATTCGAAAGTGGCAAATCCTGTGCACCCGCCGGATACTGCGTACGGTAACCAGTAGAAACGTTTCGAATTATGAGAGATATGAACCATCGCCACCTTCTTCGTTAGAACCTTTATAAACGTAATATCTTATATTGATCATCCCTACTCCTATTTATCTTCGACTGAATTCTAAATTTCATTTAGCTCAAAATCCGTTTCCTTGTGATTCTTATTGCAGCATTCAAACTGCAGGAAGCTGATTTCGAGCTCAAAGATTGAGCAGATTTAACCCTGGCATGACCGAAATGGGGTACTGATCCAATGACAAGGTTATTATAAGTAGTTTTTGAATTCATTATTGAATACAAAGTCAAAATTCCAAAATTCAAAATGGCGCAGTCAATGCAGTCGATTAAAAACAAAAAAATCATCCGATTTAAGGAGGAACGGAACAGGCTATTTGTATGGGTAATTTTTTACACGGACGAAGCTGGGAGCGAGAAAATTTCGCACTCAAAAATCTCTTTATTGGCTATACGATAACAATTTCAAGTGCAGCGATGTATAAACGTGATAGATGTAAAACTTTTCCTATATGCCCCCTTTTTTTAAATAATCAACGGTTGCTCTGTGCAACAGTACGATCAAATGTGGATAGAAGACGGCACAGATATTGTGGGGTCGCCATGATAAATAGAAATGTGGTCACTTTGTAGATTCAGCTATATTTTATATATTTTCTAAAGAACAATTTATCGAAAGGCTTCAATTTTGTGTAATGAAATAATTGACAGTGCTTTCTGTGTAGAGATTTTTGGGTGCGAAATTTCCTTGCTTTCAGCCTTCGTCTGTATGACAAATTACATATGACAACAGCCTGTTCCATTTCCTGTAAGGGTATTCTACATATGAAGTCCTGATTTTTATCCTAATTTTGTGAATTTAAAAAATACTATAATGTCTTTTGAGACAGGAATCTATCGGCCACTACACGTTTCAGGTATCCACACAAATTTTTTGATTGAACATTTTTTTAATACAATCGCTGTTTGCCGGCCAACGTGACTCCATTAAGAAAAAAACCCACATACAAGACAGTGTTCACGATTCTGGACGTTCTTTTCATCCGACACAAGAAAAGATAAAACAATTCTTAAATTAAATGAATAAAGCTATAGCCGGTACTAAAACTGACGGAAAAAATGAAAATTAAAAAAATGATGCTACTTCGAAAATGGTTTATTCATTTTTACCTATTTCTTCAATTTTAAAGCAATATAAAATAGAAATAAAAATCACTTCTACTTAATTCTAGTTCAGGGGATAGCCACACATCTGATGAATATGTGAGCAAAATTTGAGTGCAATCAGATAAATACGTTTTGAGATATCATGCAAACCAGTTTGAAAAAAGTGTTTTTGAGAAAAATACGTTTAAAGTTTTTATTCTCCAAGCAAAATCCTTTTACATGCGAAATACTTCTGAAAAATGCAGGAAAAAATCGATTCTTCTGACCCTCTAATACCTTCTTAAACAATAATTGGTATCTGAGGATTTTTGAAGTCATTGATATTGAATTCACTGGCAAACATTCAAAATTCACAACAAAAGACTCAAAATGGTCAACAAAAAAATGAAACTACCATTTTAATTCTTATGGTTTTGAAATTGGATTTGAAATCAGAGATCTGCAAGACACGTAGGAACCAATTTTCAGTTCAATCGGATCAGTTGTTTTTTGGTCGCCCATTTTCAGAATTTAGATGTTGAATTCGAAATCAGAGATATCAAAATGTGTTAGTTCCTGGGGTCGTTAATTGCCCCATTTCAACCATCCGCATTATGGAAACGATCTTGGTCATGAAAGAGTTACAGGGCCAAGAACCAATCGCTGCCATTTTAAAAAACAAGCATGAAAAGGAAACTTGTTGTGCTCGCGCAGCACAATCCAGCACAACATTTAGACTTTCAAAAATCTGTTTTTAATGGTTTCGGAGTAATGCAAAAATGCAACCCTCACGGAATACCGTGAAGGGTTGCTCT
>JARQTJ010000558.1:128985-141568 GCA_030142635.1 Trachelus troglodyta | reverse complement strand
ACAAATGTAGCACAATTCAGCACAATTTTCAAAATTAGAAAATTCGAAAAGTGCTGGGCTAACTTCACACAGGTGAATGCTGGTCCGTGAAACTGCTATAGCAGCGCGTGACACATGGAATAATGCGTTCTTTCGCATATGCGAAACCAGGTAAGTAATTGTATGTACCCTTTCTAGTAAACAGGGTCAAAAATGTTACTGCTTCAATTCAACATATAATAAAAGCTCAAGGCTTCCACGATGGGAACTGAATCATTATGATGATGGATTCATCAATTTTGTAAATATATAAAAATAAACAAAAATGTATAATAAAGTTTACGCAGCTGTTATACATAATTACGAACATTTGTAATAAAACAATGAAAAGCCAACATCAAACATGTATTAAAAACATAACACTCCATGGCGGTGCCTGTATTTCTATTTAGTTTAATGGTATATAGTGATTTAAAAATTAATATGAGATACTACTCGACTATTGTGAAAAAAAAATTAATGATAATAATATGGAAAGTAATTCGAGTTACGGTATTATTATATAAACCAATATATATAAACTTATACACAACTAGCCTCACATTTTTAATGCCTACTGTTCTTTGTGCTATGAAAGAAACGGTACCAGCTGGCACTGTGTAATTCGCATATACTCTTACGTGAACACTCATACATGCTCATCGCGCTGAAAATTCACTCATGCCAATGTATGTATATGAGCTTCCGTTTCATTAATACACAGTAAAGGACGTTACGTCCTTTAAAGTTCTGATTATGATAAAGATTAATCGGCTTGTCACGTGTACGTAAAATTGTATCTTTAAGACAAATTTCCTCTTTTTGTATCGAATATTTTTCATTGCCGAAGCAATCAACAATCATGGAAACTGGCCACATAGGAGTTTGAATAATTCGCAAAAATCACATGAAAGTATGTCATACGGCAATGCATAGCTTCATTCCGATTGTGATTTACCCGATTGCAAATGTAAACGGCATTTGTTTTAGAATACTATGAACATATGTATCTTTACAGGTAAAGTAAGACATGATTCACAATTTCAAAAACAGTATGTTATGCTTGTTCCTCTGTTCGTTGATTTACATAATAACATATTCTAATCAAAGATTCAATCAAAACCAATACGAGAACTGTAGTATGATGCAAGCGTCGATGATAAAGAAACAAAGATAAAACGATACAGAATTGGCCTATCCATCTACACATCCATGATAAAACTGTAAAAAAAATTTTTGATTCATAGATCATCGAGCAAGATTACCGCTGATACATCTCGCAATTTAAATATCCCGATATTTATAAAACAATCAAGAATATGAATTATAATCGTCGATCAGAACGAATGATGCCAAAGTTCCGTACACGTATAGGTTGACTAGATGCTAGACAGTCGATTATCCGGAGGAGGGTTTGGAAGTAATTCTATTGTGCGAAAGTATCACACATCGGTGCGTGGCATGGCGATGCGTGAGAAAAAGTGCGGTCTCGGTGTAAAAGAAAATGTTGACTTACCCTTAGGAAGCTGTATTTCAGTTTCAAAAACTTCCGGCTTTTTGTCTTCAACCTTAGACTCAGCGACTGTTCCATTTCCAGTGCCCGTCATGATGTCCCTGTTGCCTCCTTCAAATGTTAGACTCAATAGCGTGCGAATCAGTAGAGCGCTGTGACGTGGTAGATTCGTTTCACTGGCCCTGAACAGAACCTCACGATCCGTCACAGTATGACCGCTCTGTAACACTGGCAGAAAGGCGTGGGGACGCACGACACTTAGCTACTTCCCGGCACGCACTCGCAAGCCAATCAACGCATGAATCTCCCTACCATTGAGTATTGGATTAACGAAGCAAAGTCCTTGTGATTTTCTTTTCTCTTTTCTGTCTTTATTTCTCTCATAGTTCCTGTTTCCTTCTATTAAAATCACGCGTTCGGTGTCATTTTTAGTGTCATATAAAGCCACCTTCACACACATCAGGTTAATTTATTCCAGAGAAATTAATTTGAGAAATGGTAGGACTCATATACATGCAGGCATCTCATACGCTGAAGGACATGTAATTTACGACATGGGATAATCCTGAAATACAGTCAACGGTTATCACTGCAAATGTCTGTATAGTTATAACACTAATAACATTGAGTTCCTTACAAATTCACAAAACTTTTTGTAGGCTTTATCAATAAAAATCGGCTGCACTATTTCCTCATAATATAAATACCAATACAAAATTAGAGAAATATGCAATGATAATACTCTTTAGTAAACTTGTCCGTGTGTCATTTCAGTGAAAGTCGATTCAACTTTATTTTCATGCCAAGTGAGTATTACGCATATGTAAGCTGTTTTATTAATGACAACGAGATGAAAGTGCGCACCTTCATATAATATACTTTACTGCAATATTAAAAAGTAGAACGTGTTACTCTTTTATTCTCGTCTGCTTTTTTAAAATCTTTCATTTTCTCAAGACATGCTTTTATCGATTCTAAACACTAATTATGTTTAATTAATGTTTCGCTTAAATTGAAACAGTAAAAATTGACTTTAGCATCGTTTTATAACCAGCTCAATATATTTTTAGATTAGATATATATCTAAAATGGAATAGAGATGCCCGAGTGATCTAAAATACTAACGTTGAGAATAATAATACATTAAAAAAATTGTTCAATTAATACGAAAAAATATTTGCATATTAAATAGGCAGCATTCGTATATTCTGTCCAAATATGAGTAATTGGCAGTCCGGATGGTCATACATTTGTGCAGCACTACCTCGTTATAAGCGAATTTCTTCTCCGTTCCGCTCCGCTGAGCTTGATAACTTCCCCCACTTAAACTCTGTGCATCAGGCGCACCTAACTCTGGCGCAAATCTCTGGTTATAGGTGGAGAAGCAATTGCGTAAAATCGTATATGGTCACTGTGATACTGTAATTATTTTAGAATAAGAAGGAGTGAGGCTCACAGGCACCACTAATACATGCACGATTCTCAAGCCTGCCAAGCAGTAGTCGAGAAACGCAAATTTCTTAGAATCGTGTTTCCCTAACCGCCCTAACATTTACTTATAACGAGATAGTAGTATATTTGCAATCGCTATAGCCAGATTTATTTAAACAACGTATATCTTCGCAATAAATTGAAAACGCACCCTTCACACACCGTCCGCCATACCCATCACAAATTTTAGTCATACGTATCAATATTTCAATCAATCGCGATCGCTGCAATAAAGATATTAGATAAAGATGTACTTTACACATTTTACGAGGATAGACCACTGGTCGCGTGAATGATAAGACCCATAAAAGAGGCTCGACTCACGTGTCAGTCACTGGTGCATCACGCAACTCATCACGACACTTCTTTGCTTCCTCGCTGGTTAATTTGATACCTCTTTTCTTAGTTCGCACTTTGTCTGCTTTCTCTTTAATTTCTTTCCGTTATATCTGATGAATCAACCTTTGACAGGAAGTACTAACCATAAATATTGCATACCCAACGGTAGTCTACTGTGAGGATTTGTAGAAAGCCTACAAAATAGACGCACCCACTCTATTACGCACTCCGATATTGTTGAGCGTATGCCTCTGAACCGTTTTGTCTTGCCCTACGTATACTTCAGCCGATGCAATTGTCCTGAACATTCCTATACATATATCAAATTTAAACTATTTCATTATTAAGAATAATACAAAAAAATGTAAGTTGTAATGAATTCCTCGTAACATATAACATTTTTTCTTTTCCTTCTTCTTCTTCCACAAGGCATCATTGGGTACATAAATGAAAGCACGTCGAAGTTTAGACATTTAGTTATACTTTCGAAACAACCACGTTTATATACAAAAATCTGGAAAATTAAAAAAAACGTCACAAGCCCCAACAGATTAGAAAAAGAGATGAAGCTTCATTCACTTCTCTGATCGATCCGTCTCCACACAGATATACCTAAATGGTAAACACCTGAACGAAATACCAAAGTTATCCTCGGTAGCCCAATAAAACAATAAAACCATGAAACTGTTTGCCGCCGTTGATGAATTTGTTTTACGAAGCAAGTGAGACACGGGATTTGCGTGTATCACTCATTCACAGAAGCAGCATCAATTATTATTATTCAGGCATTTACGTGTACAATGTTAATTATAAATATATGACTAACTAACCCAGAATTGATTGCTCAGTTCAACTGTATTTAATGGCATTTTTGGGAGAATTATAAAACATTCTCTTGTCATATTGATATCTTATGTATGGTATATTTTGCATTTCCGACAGCAGACTTACATAATCATTTTCAAACTTAATCCAAATGAGCTTCAGTGAATCATCTACTAACATACATATCTATCTTATCAACAATTTATGGAACCGTTGACAGACTTTGTTTAATACCTGTGATTGAAATACGTTCACGTGATTCGAAATACAAAATACTTGTACTTAGTAGACTAGACCGCGATACGCTGGTATATACTGCCTCTTCGCTATCAGGTAGCAGCAGTGATAATAATTTGTGAGTAGACAAAAACGGAGACAGGGGAACAAATAACAGAAGACTGGAATGATAAATGAACAACTAATGTATGGGAGTAAGACCGGCTGGCTGGCTACAGGAACGTCATATGTAATGAAGGGTTGGCGCAAAGGGGTAGCCATTATACGCGGATTCACCAAGAAATCCTCGGTATCTTCGAAACTATAATTAGACAGTTATGTACATTATACTCATGCGATGGCGTGTTTGAATATCCAATCGTAAATTGAGGATAATTTTTTTTCCATCTTATCGACATGTACGCCCTTAGCATGACTTCGCCATCGATAATAATCAAAGGCCACATTATCTTGAGAACTTGGAAAACAAGCACAGCATCGGAAATTTTACGAGATCCATGCTAACTAAGCATGATTTCTGTGCTTCTTGGAGTTTTAACAATTAACGCGTGTCTCCCTGTTTCTTCAGGAATGGACGGGACTCTCCTGAAATTTCTTGTGGACGCGAGCATACTCTTCGCTCCTACGAGAATGACCGCCTTCTTGTGCATCGATCAAAGTGCGTCTCTAAAATCGTTGGCTGATGATTAAATTTCCAAGAATTCATAATATGTTACAGTCACGAAACGTTTCGAAATGTCGATCTGACGTATTTTAATCCTTTTATGATTTTCATTGAGCATGGTAAATTAGTGTATGTTCTTCATAAAATCATAAAATGATCTGCGATAAACCACGAGCAACTTTATTAGCACGCGTTAAGATTAGTTGCTATATCTTATGTGTAAAGTACAAGCGACAGCGATTGCAATACCGCGATTATTCACAATAATTCACAAGGCGTATATTGCAAACGCTCAATTTGAGATAATGTTTTATGAGATAGTGCACGTGTTGATCTGATAGCCATGCATTATGTTATCATAGCTTCCGTTTTTGATATAATACTTTCGGAATAGTGGATAAAGTGTAATAATCTCGGTATTTAACAGAAGAGATAAGTGCTTTATTTGAAATCGTATAATTTTATATATTTAACAGATGATGCCTTAAATTTATTAAGAGCAATGTCAAATGCTCATTTATCATATGATATTAGAATATCTAGTCACAACCTCGATATGAGAATTTCCCGTGAAAATCGACATTACGTCTCGTTCTTACTCGATCTCAACTGTCCCGAGGCCATCACAATTTTACGCCAGGTGAGACAATGTTGAAACCAATTTTTAAGCACTTTTTGATAAGTCTAAATAATGCAATAAAATCGCAATTTTGTATTAGGCGAATGAGAGTGCATTATTTGTAGGGCCGCTCAAATGGCTCATTCTACAAGATGTAAGGGATAGTAAGAAACAAAACGATTCATATCTGGATACTGTGCTTGGAAACCTCGCAATCTTTCCGGACAGTGAGTTAGTATTGGCCCAAAGACTTGACGAAAATTCAACGAGATTACTCTCTCCATATCGACCGAGTCCTCATCATAAATTAATTATTGAGGAAATAGGATTATGGGATTTACAAAATGGAGTAACTCTTCTGAATCATGAAGTGTCATCGAGAAGAAGAAGGAATCTTGAAAACACTCCGCTGAAATCATGTTTGGTGGTACGTTATAAACAACTTTTTCTAGATTGAGCATATTGGTTTCATTATATCAAATCGGACACATCTAAAGACATAAAAAATGAACCTTTTAATCATATGACGATTGATATTGATGGGAGATTAGCTAAACATTTAATTTCGGTCTATTATCATTATAAATAACGAATCAGTTAATCATGTGTTAATTTATATTGATGGAAGATTAGTAAGAGCAATTAAATATGTCTGATTCAGAAAAAGATTCAATTTTGACAGATGAACAACTTGTCTTGTGCTAATCGCCGAATTTTTCCAAATATCAGCCAACAATGTATACATAAAATGAATAGTGATAACAATTCGATATTTTAAAAGCTATACAATTTATTTATAGAAATAAATCCATCTTTTAGGTGACGGATCCTGATACAATTAATCATTTAACAGATTATCAGGACAAGCATACAGATACTATCACAAAAACTAATTACCCATGGATAATGCACCTCGTGCGAATGATGAATGCTACGTGAGTATCAAGTAATGAGGTATATATACTCCGTGTATCATACCACCGTGATCTTTATTATTATTTATTAGAATCTTTATTATCCGTACATATTGATTTTTAATTCCACTGAAAAAAAAACAGACTTTTCTTTACTTGAATCGGTTACTAGGAATTGTGACATCGCAAATCGGAAATTTTATTTTGCACTATTTACAGAAACTGAGAACTTTTTGGGACTTATTCTAAATGAATCTGCTTCCTTATTAAATTTTCCGATTTATGAATGAATATTCCTCATTCTGTAAAGAAAGCGAATATTCTCGACTGAGGAATAATGTAAAAAAAGAACCATGATAAATTGCCAAATCTGAAATTACTTCATGTTTTTTGCACATTACTCTCGAAATAAAGAGATTAATCCGACGTGCGCGAGGTTGCGTATGACACTCCCAGATCCCGCCTTACGCTCTGTGTTAAATTGTAACACCACACGCGTGCCGAATTAATTTTTTCAATATTGAAATGACGCACCTAGCTTATCAAATGAGGAATGCATGAGGAATAATGGATGCCATAATGATGGGCCAAAATTTAGAATTTATTATATATTTTCGTAAAATTTTTTTTAAAGTTTTTGAGATAAACCAAGTTTTGCCATAACCTATGTATTTTCTCAACTTTTAACGTGTATTAAAAATGTGGAATTTTGAAAATCTGAAAATATATTAAAATTTAGCGACCTTAACCCATTACCCTACAAAAATACTAGAGTTTTTGGTGCACCTTTTCACCACAGGGCGTTAATGAGTTAAACGCACAACTATTAGGTTTCATAGAAATCGGAAAATTCTATAATGAGAAACACGGTCAGAGACAATGTAATCTAGTCACGACAAGTATCTATCGTGACAAGGTGAATTATACCCGTCGAATCCTCAACGGGGACACACCTTGGTGGGTTAGTCATGTAGAATGATTTGAGTCTTGTACAAAATATACTTATGGCACATAACTTTATTGTGTATAATAAATTTCTATACATGTAGAATAATTAAATTACAGTACAGAATTATTCATTGTAGAACGTGTTGTGTAGAATCCGTGAATGTATAATATCAATTTTTTGTATAATAAGCTCTTTTAAATTATTTGTTTAATACCTACACGCGGTGTAAATTTTGGTATGTACAATAATTAAAATGTATGCGTGTCTCACAAAAAGCTTTACGATTCCTAAAAAGTGACATGCATTGTCTGGGATCTTCTAAATTTGTAATCGTGAGTAGTGTTATTGCATGTAATACCAATAAATAATAAGTTAGCACATACAGTACCCTACACATGCTCTAGAAAAATTTTCAAACTTTTTCTAATCTGACACAGAGTGACTTTTTCCATCGCAAATACTTGGGGGTACCGAAGTAAAAACGGCACTTGGAGTGGCATGATCGGTCAGTTAGCCAGGGGTGAAATCGATATAGGAGGAACGGCGACATTCTTTACAGCTGAGCGTATTGGAGTAGTGCAATATATTTCACTCTACACTCCTACTAGGTCAGTAAATAAAATATATCAATAATTTTCATGTATCTGAAATTAATAATATTGTTGGATACAGAGCTAAGTTTATTTTTCGACGACCACCATTGTCTTACGTCAGTAATGTCTTCACACTGCCATTCCGACGATCCGTTTGGATTGCTATTGGAGTATTTATGACCTTGATATTTTGCTTACTCCATCTGACATTGAAATGGGAATGGTTCAACACCTCGGCAGAAGGAAGAGTAAGACGTCATTGGTCAGGGAATGTCTATGAGCCAACTATGAGCGACAATCTCCTCATTCTTGTCGGCGCTGCGTCTCAACAAGGTATTTCTAGTTATCTTAAGAAGCTGTTATTACTTATTGTTAGTAAAACACACAAATAATTTTTCCTTTTCCACAGGTTCCTATTATGAGGCCATATCAGTACCAGCTCGTATTATTATTCTCATGTTACTTGTGGCTACCCTAAGCCTTTACGCTTCTTACACGGCTAACATAGTCGCATTGCTACAGTCCACTACTGATTCCATTACGACTCTCGGTGACTTACTACACAGCCCATTGAAAATTGGAGTTCATGACATTGTATACAATCGCTACTACTTTGAGGTGATTTATATAATTCTGCTTATTTATTCAGAAACTCTGCACCAAATTTTGAACAGCTTAAACAGTTCGTAATGTAAAAGTTCGAATACGAAATAATCATTTTCTGTCATCTACTAATAATGAGGATCAATCATGTATACAACATATCGATATTGTGGATTTCCCATTTATCTGACATAAGTCGACACAACTTGACACGAAAGTGAATTATTGGTCATTTCAAAATTGTACTGTTGAAGCCAAAAAACAGACTGTGTCTGCTGAATTGTGCTGATTTAACTAAATGGGAAAATATATTACTTCATTATATATTTCATTTATAGTTGGAAACGATCCATTGGGAGCAAACGAACAGCTAGTTTCTGTCGACTTATTCGAATCATCATATGCAAATGGCAAACCGAAACTATATATTTCACCTCTCGCTTAACTTCTTAAGGCCTTATCGGTTTTTTCGTTGTTGAGTACAGTGCCCTGATACATTATGCAACACTTACAGCGTTCCGCGATTTAACAAAAGAAAGCAGCAGATAATCCCAACACAAAGAGATCTTAAAGAATTTATAAAGAGTTTTTAATTCTCAGGTAGACTGTAGTTCTGAAAACCGCATACCTCCGAAAAGTATGATTTTTTGTATTTTGACGTGCTGATGACGAATATAATAGTGAAAATACCCGCAAAATGAATATTAAAAAATGGGCATTTTAAGAAAAACACTTTATGAATTTTTTTCAGTAAATGTTGATTTTACAGAAAAAAGTTTTAAGTAAAAATTGTAGCTTGGAAAAAATTACATCTTTTATGTCCTATACATTTTTATTATAAAACTACTATTTTTCGAGAAAAATGAGATAACGTTTAGAGAAACAAACATTCGTAGAAAGGAATAACAATAATTGTAATAAAGAATAATTATGATTGCTAGATTTTGTTACTCTTATTCCATTAGTTTCAGTACATGATTACTTAAGTACGCATTTTACCACAAGAAGTTTGAAATTTGGATTTTAAAGTGCATTTTTTCCTATTCGTTTTTTTGCTTTTTGTATTTTTTTGTTTTTTATTTTTGATATTTCTCACTTCATGTATTTTTTAATTAAAGAATATGTTCTCTTATTATTTATATATTTTTTGTTATCCCTAATGTTTTTTTCTAATTTTTATTAGGTTAGGGGAGATATTTCTGAGCAAAGCCCGTGTTCATTAGGTCCTGTAGGTTCTGTAGGTTTTTTATCAGTAGGTTAGTTTTTGGCTTATTTTATTTTTTTTAGAAAGAATTTTTAGACAGGGTTGATTTTATTCTTAATCGTAAAGTGAGCTTGCGAGCGGAGCCCACATTCATTAGGTTAATTAGGTTCATTATGTTCTTTAGGTTCTTTAGGTAGGTTAGTTTTTCGCTTATTTAACGTTATCTCATTTTTCTAAAAAAAAATAGTTTTATAATAAAAATGCATTGGATATAAAAGATGTAATTTTTTAAAAGCTATAATGTTTTCTTAAAACTTTTTTCTCTAAAATCAATATTTATTGAGAAAATATCAAGAGTATTTTTTTCTTGAAAAATGGCCATTTTTCTAGATTAATTTTGCGGGTATTTTCACTATTATATTCGTCATCAGCACGTCAAAATTCGTCAGAATACAAAAAACCATAATTGTTGGAGGTATGCGGTTTTCGGAACTTTATCCCTGAGGTAGTTGTCTGAAAAGTAATAAGACAATGCTCGAATTGTACTTTCAAGGAATTGTTGTCTCGATATTAGACCTCCTGAAACAACTGTAACTCAGAAGTCGAAAAGAGTTCTTCTGCAGATCACAAAATGTTCAAGCAAATACAACTTGTCGCTATGATGATATAAGTATTGGCTGCAAATTATGTGACAACTATAGATGCAATTGTATTTCAATACATACTCATAACAATGCCATCAGATTTCGATGCCTTATGACATCAATATCTTCACTTGATATAGTACATGCAACGATATATACACATGTAACATTATACGACATAATAACTGGCTTATAGTAAATTTCTACTCAACACTATGATCAATTGAATCAACCTTTGACAGACATAAAGATAAAATTTGGAAGATATCCGTCTTCAAAAAGCATTAGATAACTTTTCAGTTACACTAATATATTCGTTAAAATATACCCCGCAAAAGTATTAAGGTAAATGTCTCTATTCTTCACCGTTATAAGAGCGACCCGAGTGGGATATGGCATTTTCAACCGCTATACAATCAATCGGACTATTATTTTCACAGCACTGTATAATCGTATTAATATTTTTTAAATGTTTGATTCAACCCATTCACACAATTAAATTGGTAGGTAAATGGGAATAAAGACACGCTTGCCAGTGCTCCCTTTACTGTGCATAGCTGTGCCAAATACCGAGTAGCCCCTATTACTATTCATCTTTTCCATTGCATACAGAACGGCTATTCTGACTAATGAATAACAATAAGTAAACATAAATTGTGAAGAAGGGGATTTCATTTTTATTATTTATAAATAAATATAACAATTTTTTATTATTTTAAGGTTTGAAAAATCTATTTATACGTCTGTGATATATATCTGCGTACAAGGGAATAAATTATTATACGTGGTGTCCCACTGAAAGTGCACGTAACAGTTATTCCCGTTACTAATGAAGATATGAAAAAATGTTAGATATAAAAGTTGTGGGTTGGTTTAGAAATGGGACTCGTTATATTGTTCTTTACAATGGAATATCATTTTTTGTTGGCATATAAAAAAAACGTGGTCGTATATTTCTGAAAATTTTTAACTCTTACCAAAATTAATCCAGATACTCCCAAGTTATTAAGATTTAAAGATTATCGAGATAGTCATGCCTAAAGCAGCTCGAATCCTCTTCTGATAGATGGCGATCAATGTCGTAACGAACTTATTTTACGAGGAATGTAAGGGTTGTGCCAAAAGTTTAATCAAGAACAATTCTTCGAGATGTCTAGACAAGGTACCTCAGGTGTTATTCTCTGATTTCGTTCATTTTTAAATATGTTATTCATCCGCTTACCGAAATTCTTTTTGATATGAAGCTGTTGTCACAATGAGTAATGAGACCCAAGTACTGCATTTGTCAGTGATGAGTCACTTTTAATGACTTACATTCACAAAAACGACATACTCTAATAAAATCGTAATAGAATGCATTTAAGGGTAGTTGCCCCTTGCCATAACAAGTTAAAAATTGCGTTTTGACAGTATCTGGCATTGTGAATTTCAAAATTTAAAGTCCAAAATCGGTTTCACCGACCTCCAAAAACTCTTAGGATATAAGAATTCTGAAGACCTCGCGAGCGTATGAGGAATCCTGCCAGAAGGACATCAGGAAACGAAGGGGCGGTTTTGGTAATTATACAACCGAACGTTATTGAAAAGATTAAGCTTTTTAATTAATATATAAAAAGAACTTTCTAATAATTAGAAAGGCAAATTGAAGCAAGATAGTGCCGTTTTAAGGGGGTAGTCTGGTTTACCGGCTTCAAAAAATCGATTTTTTTTTTTGGTTTTAAATCTATTCCAAAACTATCCAAGAATATGTTTTAAAAGTGTCAGAGGCCAATTCGACATATTTCCGAAGCTAGAGCAGTTTTAGCGGCCGAGCATCGAGCAGGTGCGAACGCTCGGTCAAACCCGAGCGCGCACGCTCCGCCCCTCGATGTATTCTATTATTCGACTATACTCGTGTTGGACACGTGCAAAAGCGTATGGGTACTCGTTTACGTAATAAAAGAAAAACCGAGAAACTTGGAGGAAAGAAG
>JARQTJ010000558.1:118374-128885 GCA_030142635.1 Trachelus troglodyta | reverse complement strand
TCATAAATTGAAGAAATTTTAATATTTTTTAATAACAAAAATTGTTTTTTAAAGCTCAAATATAGTACATTATGTTCCCCAAATTTCGTTTACCGCAATCATTTCCTTCCCTTTCAAAACAATCGCTGAAAAAACGCTTTTTTTCGGCTCCTAAACCAGACTCCCCCCTTAATGAGAAATTGGTTGCAACGGCATAGAGATGTATTCACCCCTTAAACGACGTTTTCTTCAAAAACGCAAAAACATGTATCTCCTACTTTTTTTTAGTACTTTCAAATGCAATTGATTTCATAAAAATCGAATAGATAGTTTCTTGTTATAAAAATTTCGCACTTTTCAACCCCTATACATTTGTAGGCATTCACCCCATCAGAACCAACCAAAATGCATTTTTCATTATTCATCATGAGAATTATCCTTCAATTGATCCTATTTAAATATCTCGACTGAAAATATGCGAAACTTCGAAAATCGCCCTCGAGGAGCCCAACTTTGGGGGTTGGTTTCAACCTGTAAAACCGTTTTTCGGCCGATCAAAAAACCAAATGTCTTTTAGATTTTGATGGAGAATAACATATTTCAAAACAAAGGAAATCAGAGGACGACACTTGAAGTACCTTCCTTATTAGTGCAAACGAAATTATTGATTTAATAGTTGTGTTAAGTGAATGTCTGTCGAATTATCGGCAGGTTGAAGCACTGTTCAGAAATGACTAGACTAAAACATAGAGCTTGCCGAGGTGTTATATCATACAATACAAGAACCGTTGAAATTAATGAAACTCTCGTCATTACAGGATTAGAAGCAGTTTTTTCAAATCAACGGATTTCTTTGCCGAAAGTTGAAGGTAGCACTGGTGTAAATCGGGTTACAGCTACCAAAATCTTACGGTCTCGTCGAATGCATCCCTATTATGTGCAATTAACACAAGAACTTATATTTGCTGATTATGGACTCAGAATGCACTTTTGTAGATAGGCTGAGCGACAGATTCAAAAAAATCCACATTCCTTTGATTATGTACTTTTCAGCGATGAGTGCATGTTTAAAAATACAGGTGAAATAAACCGAAACAATTGTCACTATCGGTCCAACAAAAATCCGAGGTGGTTTAGATAGATACCATATCAACATGTTTAGTCTGTTAATGTTTCGTATGGAATTCTGAATGGATACATTGTTGAATTCTTCATTTTTTACCAGCATCAAAACGGTCCATTCTATTTAACTTTTTTACCAACCGAGCTATCCATGTTATTAGACTAAGTTAATTAACGTACAAGAACACGAATGTAGTTTTAGCATGACGGTGCTCCATCATCTTATGCGCGTTCTCTAAAGGATTTCTTGGATCATGCATTAAATTTTGAATATTTAGAGCATCGTTAGAGGTTCAAGGGATTCCGCTCTTAGACTTTCCACGACAAGGCATCAGTCAATAAATTTAAATCTTAATAACCTAGGAATGTCTGGACGGATTTTAATCCGCAGCGCACTCAACATTTTCAGAGAAATACACGCTACATTTTCTTATAAAATCAAAAAATTATATTCCATTCAAAAAAAATAGTGTAGCATGCCACATCTCTAAATGAGATGGATATAAAAGCGTTGACATACGCGAAAAATCGACCCCCTCGATTACACAAAACTTTGATCTCAAACGCATTTTCATATCTTGATTTGTAACGAAAATAACCAAAGTGTGATCTTTCAGTGAAACACTCTGTATAATAAATGATTTTTTAATACCAGATAACAAATTGCCGTTTACGTGTCCGGCAAGGAGGACAAGCAGGCGTTTTGCTGTACCCAAAGTCTGATTATCGAATTGAAAAAAGAAATCATGATTCCCGACTATTTTTTAACTCCATTCATTTATTGGGCCGTAATAAATTATTCAGAATGTGTAATTTTATTGTTGCTGACGCCTTCTACAACAAAGTACCGACATTCAAACAGATCAACATCTTTTAACCTCATTCTTAAGAATACCCAAATAGGTAACACGCGTATGCAGTGAGGATATATTCATCGTATTTTACATATGTATATACTCAAGATAATTGAAAAACATATTGTTATATTCTAAGAATATGCTGAGGATGATCCGATGTCCGCAGTTTTTCCAAACTCAGAATGTACTGAAGATATCAAATAGTGTGTTTTCAAGATATTCTTACCCAGACAACACAAAGAATTCTCAATTCTGAGTAAGACATCTTAAAAGTTAATCAGAATGTGCTACAACGGCAAAACTCGTAAAGCCGACATAGTTAGAATAATAAACTACATCTTTTTTATTTATTACATCATTCTGTTTATTTTTCACAGTCATTTTTTATTAGTTTATCTGATTCGATCATCTGCGAGATGCAGCCATTTCTTCATCACGTTTTAAAGAAATGATCCATATCATCAGGATTTCTGGAAATTTTTGTGTGTGCACAGTGCTTTCCTTATACTGTTCTACGAATACCCATGAACTGCTGAGCATTTAATTTCGAAAAGATACAGACGAAATACGAAACCTTAGTACGAATTCGCACCTGTGCATAATCGAAGAGTTAATGTTCGGATCTTATAGCAATACAGTATACACATGTGACATATCAACTATTTCTTCTTGAATTATATGTATGTGCATATAGGTATATACATATTGCAACCTTATTCGCACGATACGCTTTTATCTGAAACAAAAAGGATTTTACATTATAAAACTTAATAGTTATTTGGATCATTTGACTAATAATGTTGGTAAATTGAATATATTTTGAATTTTTTTTAGTTACTTTTCTATAAAGTACTATTCTTATTGACTACCACTACGTGATTACTTTTCATTTGTGAAATTAAATTTTTATTTAAATTAGCAAGTATTATTGATACGTCCATACAAAGTGATATTATTGATAAGTTTGCAAAGCATACATTTTGTGAGGTAAATGGTGAAATAACCGTACGTAACCGAAACAAATCATTGTTTTGAAATAATTTTTGTTGATAAAGCACTATGCGTCTTCAGTGTATTTCAGTGCATTTTGTGAAATCGTAAATTCTTTATTAACATTCAACTTCTTTCTTCTTTCCGTTCCTTTCGGCAGCTTTAAATGTAATCTGGATCGGCCTTACGACAGTTGTCACGTTCCGCTTACTATTTATCATCGTTTTTCCCAACCACCGTTAATCCGAATCTTTCATAAAACTCCGCACACCGTTATTCCCTACATACCGCTTCGTTACCGTTAATTCCTCAACCCTACTAAAACATTCTATTCATATTCTCCTAATACCTTCTACGTCTATTCCTAAAAACCCTTAAAAACCCATACCTTTGCCAATTTCCATTTTAAAGTCCCATTACTTCCAAACTAGGTTTTCCCGCTGTTCAACCCCTATCTTACACCACTCCTATTAATATAAAAAGACAAACCTTCCAAAAAGTAGTCAGTAGTAGTCTGGACATTGTACACGACACCTCTCTCTCTCGTGAAATACACATACTTTTGGTACAACGTGAACGACGGATTCTTTACTAAGGAAACCCACCAATAATTCCTGGAACCCACACAAATATAAATTTGTTGGTCTACGATTACGGAGTCGGATCGTAACACAGTGTGCTGCGCAGTGGCGGATTTACCAGCAGGCTGAATAGGCTGGAGCCTAGGGCGGCAGATTTTAGGGGCGGCAAATTTGGGGCCAAACTTTTTTTTATGTCTTACAGAAATAAAAAAGATTCATATTTATATACCTAAAAGTTATTAGGTCCACACAAATAATTCAATATGTAACATGTTTCATCACTTAGATACATTGTTCTACAATTTGCGTAGTCGCGTTTGGTTGCGAAGCCGAAGTGTAGTCGTGCTGTGCAGGCATAAGCCGCGTGGTGGCATTGAGTTCGAGAGAGATAGACATAGAGCGGCGATACGAACGTGGAAATCCCGTCCTGTATTTACTTCAAAAATAAAAGAAAAGCCGCTCGGTTGACTGCAATTTCTTATACGTATTAATATTTTCATAACGAATTGATACATTTTCTGGTTCTGTGCTGTAATTTTTCAGTGTTTCGTGGATTGTATGATTAATTTCATAACATAACATCACTGGTGCGTACAAACTTATAGTAAGTAAGTAATCATAATATATTACAATAAATCATCCGTAACGAATCAGTAAGACTTAATTTAACTTGATAAATAGCTGTTTCGGAAGCTATGCAAAGAAATTTCCATTTTTTTTGTTATATCATACTTAAATAAATTTCTTGTGCTTATGTTAGGTAACTATTCAATGTCTGAAGTCTGAACAAAGGATACTGCTAATTGCGTACGAGAAATAAAACTTCCAATATAATCTTCTTTATTTCAGTTCTTGGATAAAACATTGTTAGAATGAGTGATGGGACAAAGCGACTTAGTGGAGCTGAGTATAAAAAGAAGGCCAAAATGAAAAAAGGAGAACAAGAACAGGTTATTCGTAAATCGATAAAAATTGACGTTTTTTTAAAAGTGGAAGTGGAAGTAGTGTTGCAAGACCAGGAACTTCAACAACATGCACTGACACAATACAATCTGGAAAAGATGAAAGGATTTGAACTCTGCGACCCAACAACAACAATAGTCATCTGTTGAACAATCTAGTTTTGAAAAAACGGATAGTTATATTTTTGACGAAGAGGCGGTAGAGGAATCATCAATAAGTATAAAAATTGAAGATGCGTCTCAGAATCAGATGTTAAGTAATAACCAAGTGCAAACAACAGAAAATCTAAACAAAGATTCAACTTTATGGAAAATCAACGATACCTTAATGGAGATTATCGCAAGGTACGGCTTCGATCAAAACAAGTCTTGTGACTTCACTAAAAGTGAAAAATTATATGCTGATCAGCGTCGTTTCTTGCCAGTGAGTATCTTCCAAAGAAAAATGAAAAATAATGAAGTGAATGACCAAAATTGGCTGGTTTATTCTGAAAGTAAAAGATCTGTATATTGCGGGCCCTGTTTGGCATTCGGTCCATTGGAGAATAAGACTCACAATCAGTTTGAGAACGAAGGATTTAATGACTGGAAAAATGCAGAACACCGAGTAGCTCAGCATGAAAACTCTGCGCGTCATAAATCTAGTATCCTTAGTTTGAAAGTTAGAAGTGAGATTGATGGCCGACTCGACAATTTACTACATGTCCAGGTCGACGAAGAAATGACTTATTGGAGAAACGTTCCGAAGAGGGTTGTTGCCGTAGTGAAGCGAATGTGTTTAAGAGGCCTCACTTTCAGAGGAGAAAATGAAAAGTTCGGTGATCCGCATAACGGAAATTATTGTATGATTTTGGAACTGTTAGCTGAATTCGATCCTTTTTTAGCCAGTCATATTGAACGATTTGGAAATCAAGGATCTGGAAATACCAGTTACTTATCAAAAACCGTTTGCGATGAGTTTATTCACTTGATGGGTTATAAAGTCTTAAAACAGATTGGAGATGAGATAAGAAGGGCGAAATATTTTTCCTTAATCATCGATTCAACACCAGATATAGCACATGTGGACCAACTTACCCTCGTCATTCGATACGTTTTGGAAACAGGCTTTTTGTGTGAAAGAACCGTGTGAAAGATTTCTCAAGTTTTTGCCCTTAGTGGGACATAAAGCTAAAGAAATGTTTTCTGCCATTACTTCGGAACTCAAAACACTGGTCATAAATCTTGAAGACTGTCGTGGACAATCATATGATAATGCCGCGAACATGTCTGGTGCGTACAATGGCTTACAGGTTAAAATTCAAAATCAAGCACCTTTTGCTTTTTTCGTTCGTTACTCTGTCCACTCTTTACATTTAGTGGCAACTGCGGCTACTGAATCTTGCACAGAAGCTTGTCGCTTTTTCATGTAGCTTCAAGAAATCTACGTTTTTTTTTGTAAGTTCGGCACGACGTCGGCAAAAATTAATGACTAAAATCGGGAAAAAGAAAACGCTAAACAGAGTAAATCTGACACGTTGGTCAGCTAGAGAGGACGCATGTAGAAGTTTGAGAGATTCTTGGCACGAAATCTTTAAAACTTTGGAATCAATTAAGGATGATTGTACCGGAAAACCTGTAACGCGAAACGAAGCGACAGGAATACTTTTGAATTTAGAAAAACTGGAAACGGCGGTAATGGTTGTTGTATGGAATGTTTTTTTGGAAAGAATAAACAAAGTGAATGTTCAAACTCAGGCTTCTACCGTAGATTTGATCACTGTTGCCGGTCTTTACGAATCACAGCAAGTTTTTCGTGGCTGAATGAGAAAATTTTAAGTATTTTGAAGGAAAGGCGATGGAATTAAGCGTGTCAAAGCGGTATACAAAATACATGGAAAAAAGACAACCGAAAAGGAAAAAAATGTATGATGAAACACCCGATGAAGAAATGAGTATGAATGCGAGTGTTACTTTCAGGGTTAGCACATTTCTCATCCTCATTGATAAACTCGTATCCAAATTAGAAAAACAGCAGGAGGCCTACAACAGTTTCAATGAAAAGTTTTCATTTCTGACAAAAAATTATGAGCATTTGTAAAAATGTATATAATAAATAACTGTTGATACTTATACGAAAAATACCAATCGCACGAGCATAATGCATGTAAATTTTCACATATACTCATAATTTCACTCCTTATACCCAAGTTGTTCTATTGTTTTCGATGTTCTTCGAAGTTTCTTATGTGCAAATATATTAAGCCCCCATTGAGAAGAGCCAAATGTTTCGGCTCATCATTCCACATATCTAAATACTTCAACTTATAGATCTTTTGAAATTCAAATCATCCTTTCTTACGTCCAGATATTTTAAAATGGTCTAATTAAACATGTTTTTGATCAAATAATCTGGTCGGTCATTTCTGACATCATGGCATTTTAAATCATTGGCTTTTATAATCAAAATCCTCGCTTAGAACATCCTAATAGTTCAGATTATCGTCCCTAGACAAGATAAAATTCACAAACATAAATATCCAGTGGCATCGATGGTTAGAAAAAGCTTGTCGAACATTGTCAATAATATATCTCCAACATACATATAGATTACGGCAAATCATTCTATTATGCATACTCCAAATTCATAGCTGAGATTTTTTGAATTCTCTATCACCTCTAACAGAATGGGTGTCTTATTCGAATAGACTGTTAGTCATGGTAGTTACCATGTATAGTGGATTTATTCTTTCCAGGTATCTTTTATTTTGGGAGTAACATACCTGTATGAAAAATATGCTATAATAAATAATTCGTTATTGCAGTACACCGATACATTGACTTTTGTATAGTTGTTCCTTAAATGACGGACATATAGGCTATTATGACGCTTTTAGAAGAACATTATCTATCTTCCTTATTGTTAGTGAATGTTTATATATCGAATCACACTTGTTTTAATCAAATAATATCGCAAGTTTCTTTTTATCGTTTCAGTCCTTTCAAGATCCTATAAGGAAGACAATTTACGAGCAAAAAGTGGCTCCAAAAGGGCGAAAGTCTGCGTGGATGAATTTGGAGGAAGGCGTAAGTCGCCTGCGACAAGGACTATTTGCATTTCATGGAGAACTCGGCTCTGTGTATAAAATAGTTCAAGAAACTTTCAATGAAGACGAGAAATGTGGTTTTCAAGAGATTGACTATTTAAACGTTCTCGATCCATTAATAGCCATTCAAATAGAATCTCCTTATCTTGAAATTATACGTGTAGGGTATGTACGTCAATGCACATTTTGATCTAACTAATTGTATGTCTATGATTACCGTTATAGTCGTGATAAATTGAAGTCCAACTTTCAGAGCCCTTAAGATACACGAAAATGGCTTGCAGACCCGAGAGATAAGGCGATTGTACACGAAAAAACCTGTATGTCATAAACATGCAAGTTTTGTAAGTGTAGGCTTGACTGAATGTTACGCCGCGTTCATCACACTTAGTTACGGCACTCTCATCGCGTTTACTATTTTCATCCTAGAAATCATATGGTATAAAAGGTACATATTATTTTATGTGCTATATATTGAAATTTTCTTGAGGCATGGCCTTATGGTGTTTCTGTTGCAGAGGAATAGTCGAAGACGTAGTACAGCCGTTTGATTACGTAGAATAAATAAAGTGAATCCAGAAAGTTTCCTGGAATTATCTAAATTATCTGATCAAGCAGTTAACTGTAAATTTTTTAGAAATGCTGCTCATAGAAAATATTCTATTACTTACAGTATGCACAACAAATTCATGTGACATTAAAATAAATTAGTACTAGGCTCAATGTTATAATAAAATAAATTACATCTTGGCAGGCAGAAAGTGTTGATAATAATTTTTTGTGAAGTCCATCATTAAATCCTGTGTACACTCTGGTAAATCTTCTGTGCAGGTGGCAGGACTACCCGAAAATCTGGTAAATGAAGGTACTACAGTTTCTGGTGGAACAACAGCGCCATCTTCAATGTAGCAGCAATCTTTCAAAATGCATCTCCTGCCCTAAAATGTTATATTAAATACAATAAAGAAATTCTATCAGGACTGTATTCTAAAATTCAATGGTAATATTGCCAGAAATAAAATTCTTCTTAGATATATACAAGGTATCCCATTTAAAACAGGATAGTTGGATATCTGTTTAAGGAAAAGCTAAACAGCAAAATGTGTCAGACGAAAGTTGTAGGGTACAAAGGGGGAAAGTCAGTACAAATAGAATATATGCTTCTATGTTGCAAGCATAAAACTAGCTTTTTTAAATGGCAACAACATTTTTGAACCCCCACAAGTTGTGCGTCTCATCGTGACGAATTCAACCGTACAATATTTTATGATTTTCTCCATCGATTTTATATGAAATATCACACGAAAATGCAACAAAACGCGACAATTTTTATTGAAGCTTTCCTACATCATCTATTTCACATGTTGCACGTGCTTGATTGTGTAGATGCAGGGCCCACTTATTGCAGAATATGTTCGACGTTACCACCATTTATAGTGAGACACAACTCCGGCTGGTGTCGAAAGTTTCCAATAACAGACTGAAGAATCTGAATGGCCTGAAAGGAGATAGTCACATTTTGTTCCATTTTTGTGTGATATTTGATAGAAAATCAATGAAAAAAATCATAAAATAGGGTATGGTTGAATTCATCTCGATGAAACGCCCAACTTATGGGGGTTCAAAAATGTTGTTGCCATTAAAAAAAGCTGGCTTTATGCTTGCAACATAGAAGCATAAATAGTAGGAGCATAAATTCTGTTTGCACTGACTTTCCCCCTTTGTACCCTACAACTTTTGTCTGACACATTTTGCTGTCTCGCTTTTCCTTAAACAGATATCCAACCATCCTGTTTCAAATGGGACACCCTGTATATGTAAAAGAAAACATAAAATTCTTGTTAGATATACCTATATAAAAAAGAAAACATGACAATGCTGACAACAGATAGAAATTTTAAATACAGTCAGGATAAGAAACCATGTCTCTGATAATAAAAAAGTACGTACAATGACAGCATTCTTTCCAATATACACATATGAACCTACAACTGCTGCATTCACAACAGCTCTTTCTCCAACAAAAACATGGTCACCCATTTGCAGTGGGAAAAAGGCCACTCTGTAAATAAAATGTATATTCTACAATAAAAGAACTTATGATTTTAATAACAACCTATTCATAATTCTATTCGACATACCCTTTACTGAATTTTTTAAAAGGTGGTCGAATAACGACATTTTTACTAATAATGCAGTATCGTCCAGTTCTTACATTAGCCAGATCTCCTCTAATAATTGCATCTGACTGCACAATGACTTTTCCATGTAAAACAATATTCTGAGAGCCACAGAGTACAGTCTGCCGGCTAACCTTGTTTCCTGACGCCTACAATATTTATATGAGCTCATTTATCAATCCTCAGCCAGTGGTACCACATTTTCCTACCGTTTCAACGTATTCATTCTTGTCGTAATAGATATCTTGCGGCTCCATGATAAAATAATTTCGTATTTACAGAAAGAAATGTGATTTTTTTATGAAAATCTTTGGAACTGAGTAGCTTTTGCAGATGACATATAGATTAGCACATCACAACACGGAGCTTGACAATTGATTAATTCCACTGAGATAGAAATATATTAGAATGCATACGGCAGCGGAGCGGCCACATAGAAAGAGACAATGTGAAAAGAGACGAACGTAGTATGTTGTCTTTATCGCACTCTGTAAAGTTTCTCAAAAAGTTAATATCGAAAAAAGAAAATATTGCTCAGGGTGTGTTTGGAACCAGGCTCGAAGCCTGTAGCGAATCTAGCGGGCATATCCTGTGGTGTGTTTTCCCTATGCCGCTGTTATGTCGCGGCCTAATGATAAATAATCTCACTAGAATTGAGCGGCGAGTTCAAATGAGGCATTAAAGTGGAATCACGATTTCTGTCTCCAAATCAGAATTCAATGCTTTCACTTTCTCAGTCTGTCATTAACGCATA
>JARQTJ010000558.1:78864-118274 GCA_030142635.1 Trachelus troglodyta | reverse complement strand
GCTCTATATAGAAAGTTAACATTGGTTTTGAGTTTAATGACTGGCATAATGAACGCAAATTTATATCAAGAAATGCATGGATCCGCCAAACCATTCAATCATAATCAACTACGGGAAGCAGTAGTAATGTAAAAGAGTAGCGAAAACATTGTAGGAAATTTTGAAAATACAATTAAAATAATGGGTCAGTGTTAGATCATATAGTAGGCAAACATGTAGTGACTTATGTACTTAGCCTCAATAATATGATTTCAATACTTTTTATTAGAGGAATTCACAGCACTGCTGTACTTGGCGTAGTTTTTTACACGTAAGTGTTTTTTGGGTGATATCACAAGTTTTTGTTACTCAGCGGGATATAGAAGCTCTAAGTACTGAAATCAATATTTTTACAGATATAAAATGTAAATGCATTGTGATGTCCCTAATCAGAAAACTATATTGCATTGTCGAAAATGTTTAATGCCATGTAAATTTTATTTATGTCCATATTTTGAGAAATGCATAAAGATATATACAAATTTTTAAAGAAATTGCAATCTTGAATGCATCTAAGTGTCGTGAATGGTCTCCACCTTGTTGAAGAAATCGTGTGCTGGATTATTTACGTACCTCAGACCGTGCGAACAATAGAGAGGATACTATTGTTTGAGCAAAACGCCAAAGCGTCGCTCGTTTGCACACTTTTCTGGACACCCTGAACTTCCACGTCCCATACCTAGATAAAGAAAACTATGGAGGGGAACACCTGCACACCCTGGACTTCCACATCCGACACCTAGATACAGGAAACTACGGAGAGGAAAACCTGGACATTCTATATCCCTAAAAACTGTCACCTAAAATACGAGGTACTATGTCAAAGCACACACATACATGCACCCATCCACACGCGCTCCACAGTAAACTTATAAAGAATTACGTACAAAGTGTATTTGATTGTGTTGTGACTCATAAATTACCAATATCAATCAGACTACGAATAGGTAAAAAAGGCAAAGCAGTCAGTGCCATCTGTCGTGTAAAAAAGTAGATAAACATGCGAAGACGAAAACGACGGTGACGACGACGGCGGAGCTGAAATAAAAACATCTCTCTCGCCGTATGAATACGTCCTGATCTCGTACACTAATCGTATTGAACTTGGTGGCAATCGGTTCAGAACCCTCGATTCCTATAGTGAATGTATCAATAACGTTTTCTCACACATAGCCGTTCATAAAATATTTGAGGCGAAACAAAGGTACAAGAGATGTTTCGAGTGAAGAGTCTTGGCGGGCCGTGCCCTGTACGGCAGGTTGCCTGTACTTGGCGTTAGACTCGACCGTGTCTGTTGATTGGTCATAAAGTTATTCGTGCCTTTTTTCATTTCAGTTTCTGGTTAGCCTTAAACGGACTGCACCAATTAAACCGCGTTCCCGCTTTCGCCAGACTCTTACTCGAGGGACTCTATTCGCAGCCAACTTGCGAAGCTCGAATACCGGCATTCCTCATTGGCTATTTGCATATAATATAAACTCCATATAAGGAGATGAGGTTGTGACTTCACGACCAATCATAAAATGTTTTCGCTGCCGCACTTTATAGCAATATTTTAGCAAATTTTAATATCGATTTTCTTAATATTTAAGTAATAAATTAATTATCTAATCAGCGTTCTGACATTCTACGATCATATTCTAGCAAACGACTTAGACAGTTTTTTAATTCCCGTCACAGTCTAGTTCCCTATTTCACGAAGACAAACTACTTTACTACGAGGGTGTTTCCATTTTGTAGCAAACTATGGACTTTCAAACGTTTTTATTAATTAATTCATAACTATCAAACAATTCTGCATCGAATGAGTTCAGGAAAAGCTATGTAAATCCGATTATAAAAAGAAAAATGTGCCGGCTAACCTAACAGCAGAGTTTTATTTAAATTTCCTGAAAAAACTATTGAATATCAAACGTTTTTACAAGCCTACCAAACATTATCAAACGATTGGAACAAGAAAAATTTTAAAGAATAAAAGCAAAAACGTATCAACTAAGGATCTATTAAATAATGGAAAATAAACAGGTAATTATGTATTTGATTAGAATATGTTGGAAATGATTATTTTCATATTGTTACACTGATTCATTTAATATATATGTTATACCGGGATGCCCGGCTCGTCCCCGCTATAATTAATTTATCCACAGAGCCGCCAGGGAGAGCTAGAGGGCTAGGAATTTCCGAAAAATTAGGAGTTTTGATCGGGAATTGAACCCGATACCTTCGGACTGCCAAGTCGGGCACTTAACACTGTGCCGCCGAACCCACTGTCCGACCTGATAAGTCCTATCTATTTATTTTTCGGTCATTCCTAGGTGGGGCCCCCTCCAGCTCTGTAACGCCACGTTACAATGTATATACTGTTATCTAATTCCAGCCCCACGTTGGGCGCCAATGTTATCTAATCCCGTGTCCATGTTAGTTACTGGTGTCACCTTTAGTGACCGGTGGTGAATTTTTATATTTCACCCCATGTTGGACGTAGGATTTCTTAAAGAGCTTGTGCTCTGGGCGGACGAATCGGATTTGCAGGTGGGTAATTCAACCAATCCGTTTTTGTTTTATACTTATATTCTTTTTTTTTATTAAAAGAAAGTCTGCGTTTGTTTACAAATAGTTATTCACTCTACCCTGAGTCAAGTTCGAGAGCGTTCGTTATAATATAATTTTTGATTCTATCCTTGTCCCTCATGGAGTTGTGGATCATGGATTTATTGAACCGATCATATAGCTTGCCGTGTCATGTGGTTTGCCAAGGATGGTTCTAATGGGTGTTTGGTATGGTTCCTGTGGGTCATATAGCTAAGCTAGCGTAATGCTATCCATCAATGTCTCACAGTCACCTGGTATTTGGAGGAGATATGGTTCACAATGCGATATTGGTTACCAATCCCACTTTTAGGAAGGGATTCAGTATGGCGTGGCAACGCTATGTTGTCCGCCACTGTCTTCCCGTGATTCAGTGATCGTTTTGGATTAGGAAACAGTGTACAGCTGATGGTTGTGCTATCCACCCGCTGTCAGGGTATCTGTAGGTAGTTTGGTGTAGGAGACTTTGAGAGGCAAGGTGGTCGGGTGGTTTTTCCAATGCCCGTAACCCTTTTTATTCCTCTCGTCCCTGTTTTAGCTGGTAGGTATCGTTTGGAGGAGCTATGACTCCAACGGACTAGTTCAGACTATTCAGGGAGGATTAGAACTCCTTTACTTAACTCCTTTGAAATCCTGAATTTTTCTGTCTCGAGCTTCACCGTAGGAGGTGTAGTAATCGAATGAATGTCTTATCACCGTTTCGCTCGGCTTTTATACTCGCTGAGCGTACGTTAATACTGAATTTGCATTTTTTTATTGTTGCGTTGCCCCATCTATGAGACCCGCTTGTACTATATACTTCGAGTGATTTAAAATATCTTCCCGCATAAAGTTTATAGGGACTCGCAATGTTTTGGTCTTGGGTTTGTTTTCCCTCAGAATGCCTTTGGCTCATTCGTACCTGGCTGATTTCATCATCGGGAATTACATAATCAAAACAAAAACATTGTATTGGCGCCGATAATAAAAATAAAAGAAATATATACTCCGTTACGTTACATTACACACACACACACACAAGCGCGCGCGCGCATACACGTTTTTATCTCTTCTATTTGCTTGATCTTTACGTGCATGGGATAAGTAATGTGTAAAGTTAAATTCTTTGTCATTTCTTTTTTCAATTAATTTTTCCTACTATTTCTGTCAAGTTATTGCATGCGATTTAAACAGTATTTCTTAATAAAATTAATTTGTTAACAGTGGAAATATTATTCAAATTTATTACATCAACAAGTATACAAAAGACTTGCTCAATAATGTCACAAAGAAATAATATCCTCAAGTGAAAGTAGTCTTCATAGTAATACTAAATTGAAACAAAGAGTAATTCATAAATTTGGAAATGAAGGGAACAATGCCTTATCCAGTATTGGTAGCATCGACACAGGAAGTTCTGATAGCAATACAGAGATTTGTAACCACATTAATACAGAAAGTGATACAGTAGATAAGGATAACTTCAACTTGGCTGATGAACTGGCATCTTTAGTTATAGAATGTAACATGAAGCATTGCCATATAAATAAATCGTTATTGTTACTTAGATGGAATGGCTATATGGATTTGCGAAATGATGTACGCACTTTGTTGAACCACAAGATACTAATGTTGTACCATGCAAACTTGGTAAGTATTTTCACTATGGCTATATCGGATAGGGGTTCAGTGAACGTAGTCTTTGTTTATTTTTTAAGTCACTTTAGTTCTTGTTCCGGTCGGCTCGCGGAAAACTTTAGACTGACGGTCGCGGTGCGTCCTCTCCCCTTTTATACGCGTTTTCCTTTTCTACCCGTACGTCGTTCCTTTTGGCACTCCGATCAACGACTCTTTTTTTCGGTTGCTGGCGGGACCAACCCCGCCGGTTTCACCTGTCTCCCTAGCGGCTTCCGGCTGTACCCTTCCCGTGCACGCAATGACCTTCATGAGTGTCAAAGACGAATCTCCTACAGAGGTCTTTGGCGCCCTCGGGTTTACTTCACCACCAACCCGAGCCGAGGGTGGGATGATGCGGCCACGATAACCCTGAAGTTTCCCGCGCTCGCTAGGTTAGCCATCAGGGGTTGGTCCATCAGTCGTGGCCTCCAACTAGGGAGTCTCGAACGCACCTCACCATCACCCGTCTCACGTCGCCACCGCGCCCATCTGTACAATATTATACATACACTGTTGTCCGTTAATTCTTACTTCTAATAAACTTATTTCCTACACATAATATATTATAACAATAGAACTATAACATTACGTAAACCTAAACTTATAACATATTTACAGTTTGACGCGTTTCTTTTTCCTATCCGTTACAATGGCCTTGAAAGAGCAATTCAAAATCAGTTGAAGTCTAATGTGCCAATAGAAGAATTAAAGCTACTGGTCGACTTAAATATTGATGGCTTGCCCTTAGCCAAGTCTGGCCCATTGCAGAAATAATCTTCCATAAAGATTTTAGTAAATTTTTTCTTATTGGTACATATCACGGCTACGCAAAATTTGCAAGTATTGATGACTATCTTACACCATTAATAACAGAATACCGCAAGTTGAATAACATAGGATTTTGCATACAAGAAACAGAAAAGAAGTACACTGTAACTATTCGATGGGTAATCTGTGATTCTTCTGCTTGAAGTACCATATCGTGTAGGAAGTCGCATAATGGATATTTTTGATTTAGCAAGTGTAAGAAAGCATATATGCATACAATCGCGTGCTCCACATATATTTCTGAAGATTCTCCATTACCAACAGACGAGTTTTAAAAAGCAAAGTGATACCGCTCCCGAGAGAGGGTTGTCTTTAGGTGGCCGGAGCAGTACCAACGTGGAGGAGCGGTGGATGGTGGTCCTGAGAAGGACCGATGGAGAAGTGATTAGAGCCGTGCGGGGAGCGGATATGGACACGACGAGATCCCGCCCTTTGACCTAGCTGGGAGAGGGTCGTTATCCGGCCCGAAGAGCTTGACGATGATTCCTTTCAGTCGCCGAGGATCGTTCTTGTTAGCTAGGCGAGAGTATCCGTCCAGGTCTGTGGACAAACCGTGCAGCGGTCGGAGTGTTAGGAAAACCGACGAGCCTGGGGGTAGAAGAGGCTTCTGCGTAGAGACGGTGCGATGGTCGGAGAGGTCCGCCGGCCGGATGTGAAACTCCGGTGGTAGACGAACGTTGGAGGATCGCGACGACTCGAAGAGGATACGGCTGCTCCCGGTGGGTATTACCCACGCTCGTTCCAACGTCTTACCGGGGGTGCAAGGAACTTCTAATGCTATCTGGTTCTCCTTCGCCGGATGAAGAGGTGAAGAGAGGGGGGCGGAGTCTTGATAGTGGCCCGCGACGCCGCGGAGGATCCAGGAGGTCGAGTGAGGTGATGGTATCTTCGGACCGCACGTTTCAGCATCGGCTGGACTCCGAAAGGACGGGAGCCAGAGAACTCGTTCCACGTCGAGGAAGTCTGCTGCTGCCGAGGATTCGGAGTGAGCGAGGAAGTCTGTCGCTGGCTGCCGAGAATTCGGAGCGAGCGAGGGAGCCTGCCGATGCCGAGGTTCAAAATAAACTCGTGGTTTCAAAATAGTACGTAGGAAATTTTTTATTCCCTTAGAGGAACACAAGTCCACAATTGGGTTTTTTCGTCCCAATAATATCTAGGCGCGGAAACACATCTGCGTGCGGGCCCGGCCGAGAGCGGCGACCCCCTAGCGGCGGCGCGCCGTACTACGGTTCTTACAGCGGCAGCATGACGGTCACAGCCGGGCGACTACGTAATAGACGGAAAGGGCGGGGAGAGAGAAGGCAACCATAAGTTGGCGTACAACATAAGAACAGGAAGAACATCAAACTTTAACTACATCTTTTGAGTCTCTATCATTGGACATGGTATTCCATTTTATATTGAACTATATGCACTTAGTATGTTTGAGTGTTACAAAAAAAGTTAATATCACTGTGGCTATGAGGACAAGATACTGTGGATTAATAGTCATGATGCTACAAAATTATTTGATGCTTTAATTAGCCTTGTAAAATGGATTCCCATGGAATTTTGTCGGAAACCGCAGTGTACATGATCAGTATAGATGTTCTATGCCTTCGAATGTGGCCGGACAAAATATAAAGTATAAGCCTGTTCTTCTAGCTTACCCCAACAGGAATTACGTCATTCCTTTACTTCATCAGTAATGGTATCAGTTTGATTATAAATTTTTCGACGTGCCCTCGTGTTTCTAGATATACTACATTGCATTTAGTGATAATTATTGAACATTAATTTTTGAGGAATGGCAACGCATGGAGACCACAACTTTTTTTATGACCACCCAGAATAAAAGGAATCGCAAATCACCTATGTTTTCTTGGACTCCAGATGAGAAGTGGGTAAAAGAAAAATACCATAAGCTTCTGGGTCCGTTTGGTTAGATATACCACTACAGTAAAGGATAAATCTGAAAATCTGTTGAATAATGAGTTAATTTTATCTTTGCTCATTGCAGGCAACTTTGAAATTGCCAATTCTGTGGAGAAGCAGTGCACAGAAGTGTCGACTTCGCAGCATACTGACAAAATATATAATTTTGCCGTACATAAGGACACCATTTTACCTCAGAAACGATCTATAAAAAAAATTTATGACGAAACATATGACGACGAGAAAAGTGAGTATTTGAATATAAAATGTTTGTTTAACTTCATTTCTGCATGTTATGGAAATATTTCTAAATACCCTGAGGTTTGCAAACAAAAAAGAGGGCATTTATCAACTCACCATCAAATTTTAATACCGCGTTCCGGAAAAGACATCCGAAGAATTTGGAATATACAGAAGCAGGAATGTCAGTCAATTCTCTGACTAAAACAGTATCAACAATTATGTGCACACCAAATGAAGGTATAATGTGTTGAAACACTTTGTATTTCATATTGCATTACTTAAGAAAAAAATATATGTTTTAAAAAATTCGGTTTTCGGTACAGTCTTAGAACACTCACTTGCGTCTACAATATAATCCGAATGTACAGAACTGTCTGGTAAATTTACAAAGATAATGTTTCATACGAGTCAATATCAATCGTATAGGTGTTCCAGAATGAAAACATTTTCAATTGTAGCGATAAAATGTCATTTTTTTCATTTTAGAAACAACTCAGTGCTCTTCCCTTTTAAACCACGTAAATTAACGTGACCACAGCGAGACATCGCAAGAAAGATTGGTTGGTAAATGTCACAAGTTAAAAAAAATGATAAAACTGGAATTGCATACTGCGCACAGAATTTTTACCTTGCTTACGTATTTCCTTTGACATTAAAACTTTTATTTTTGATAATAAAAAGTACTAATTGTGTAACTCAAGACGTTGTCAACATAAAGCGAGGGGATAACCTCGAATCGACTAGTAGGTCTGCCACTGAAAATCAAGATAGATCGATTGGTGAGTATACCATACAAATCACTTCCAGAAGCTTAGAGGTTCATAGTAAAGCAAGTAGTTTTTCAGCAAATCCAATGAAAAACTGGAATTTCTTGTTATAGGGCAACACTGCAAATAAATATTTAACGGAGCAAAGATACTTGAAGTATCACAAAATGGTATGGGCAAAATGAACCATATATTGAATCTACTAGAGACGGGGAACGAACACCAGCGAACGTCAGATAACGAAATCTGTTTACTGCCACAGTGACCACTTTCAACGATCGCACAAATTGACGGGCTGGAATTAAAAGTTCAACAAGACGCAGATGTGCAGAAGCAATACGTGAGTTATGCAAGGCAAAGCTAAGCATTTAAAATGAGTTTAGATCAACTGTTTTGCTTCTCCGTTTTTAGATTCAGGGTATATCCAGTATTAGCGAAACCGATGGCTCCAATTTTATTAGAAATAATATGACGGGGTTGATGTCGGACGAATTAGGGTTCATGTACTCTTAGACGAGAGAAAAAAGTGGCGTAAAAAATGAAGGATATGCTGTTAGCTAAAATTATGATCAGTAAACTTATGACATATGTTACCATTATCTTTTCTTCTAACTGTAATGACATTGCAATTTTTTTTTGTTATATCAGTGAGTTGTATACAAACTGTAATAATGCTGTATAAAACTAGATAAATATAAAAATTCTTTAGGTTCTTATAACAATGTCAAGAATTATAAATATGCTATTAATATTACATATTATTTCTTTTATTCTATTATTTATACACATATATTGCACTATAAGATTCAATTAGCTCTGACGAATATGAAGCTTTAATCGTCATGGAATAATCGTCAGATATTTTTCAGTCATTGTTGGCTCTTAACCAGACAGCACAAGCACGTCCTGAGAAAATCCTATGGATATCCTTAAATCGATATTCCGGAAGTCCTATGGACGTCCTGATAAGGTCTTCGTCTTCCCCATATTCATGATCCTCCGGACATCCTGGGGAAAACCCACTGGACATATTTAGGCCTTTCATGGGATTTTTGTAGGAGATTTTTATACCTACTCTAGAGAAGTATTTCTTTCACATCTCGAGCTGTGTAAATAATATGCTGATTCTAATTTAATGTATATTCCGTGATTGAACCACGATGCGGTTATTAAATTAAGTTTAATGGCATCGACAGATTTTATTAACGGTCGAAATCAGTCGATGCAATTGGCTAAAATTTAATAATCGCAATCGTGATTCAGTTACGGAATATATCCTCATTTATATTCAGAACTTTATGTAAATTTATTTATGTATAATATGTAAATAGAATCAAAAAGATATAAAAATAAACTTATATAATTTTTACGGAATATCCTGTCGAGTCTGAGGATATTCTAAGGATGTTCTTAATGGCTTTATGCCAAGACATCACGAGGTTAGCCTAACGTTGTCACGACAGTTTTGGATCATTCGGATTCGGATTCTTACATAGGCGCCATTAATCGAACGCAGAGCTTTGGTTGGTGGAAAACATCGAGTTTCCATATGATTTAGAATCCATACGCTTGTATTCGGAGGTAACGCGGCAAGCGCGCAGCTATCTCACTCACTTCGTGGATGAGGTTGTCCTCTTCGAATTGAACTGCGCATGTGGTGTACAAGCTCTGCAAAAATGTTGTAATGCCGCATATTAGTGTCACTTTGGGCCGAACTTTTGGTCATAAGTTCGAATTTAATATCGAACTTAAGCACGTAAAAGTTGAAGTTCGAACTTCAGATCAATCTCAAATTCTGCCTGAGTCCTTTTTTAAGACAGTTGAATAGTTTTCTTTTTTTGTCCAAGTTCGGACTTGAGATTAAGCTGAAGTTCGAACATGAAATTGAACTTTTACGTGCTTAAGTTCGATCTTAAGTTCAATCTTAATCTTAAGTTCGAACTTATGACAAAAAATTCGGCCCTTAGGGGCCACAACCTGAAATAGTGACATACCTATTTTATTTCGAAGACTGCTAAATACTTTGTTATCGTTTTTACAAAGTTTTACGAATTTGGTATTGGTGGACTTGACCGCAGTGAAAAGTGATTTTAAATCACTCATCACAATTGTTATTTAATGCATAAAACTTTCCAGAAACCCAGAAACGATTGCAAAAATTTATTATAGATCATACTGATTTAACTATTGTGAATTATTCCAGGCTCCTTAAATAATGAATTTAAAATTCGAGGCTATTATGTAATTAATAGACGTAGCTAGTCCTACTTTTGTGTGATAAAATAATAGCGAAAACATGAAAGAAATAGTTTTGCTTTTAGGTTAATTTCAATGCGTAAAAAACACAAGAATATAGTTTTATATGCTGAATTTTTTAAATATATTGTTGTGTTTTATTACTTAGTTCGATAGTAAAAAATTTTATAATTGGTATATAATATTAAAAATTTAATTATCATAAATAATTAGTAGTGCTAACTATTACCATATATTTAGCTGGCAAACTATACTTATATGTATTTGTATTTCAGTACTGGCGTGGCTGGTACTTGTATGTGGGCGTTACAACAATTTTTCAGGGCTTGTACACCACATGCGCAGTTCAAGTCGAAAAGGACAACGCGTACGCATTCCAGTATACCAAGAGTTCAGTGGTTACGACTGTCTCTATCTCTATCGAAGCGTGCTATTGGCCAAATGTTTTTTGCTCAGTGATGTATCTGGAGCAAAAGTTTCAGGGACATGAAATAACGTAAATGAGTGTAAGTCCATTTTGTTTAAAAATCAATGATTTCTTATTGACCTATTTTATTTTATAACTCTTTTACTTTTTTCACAATAAAGATATAAAATTGAAAAATGTGTTTTTTTATACGTAAGATTTTTTGTCTCGAATTTTTGGGAGTCCAGGGCCCTGAGAAATCTTTTTTCAGGGTTGGATAGAGAAGGACACCGGTATGTCGTAACTGCTATCCGTCTTTTTCTATCTAGCGGACATGTTTCTGGCTTCTATGCGCAGTTCATTTTCTATGTCGATGTTCTTCTTCTTCTTGTTCCTTGTGGCTTTATGCCCTCGTAGAGGGCCAAGTGCCAGGATGTCGATGTTCTTGGCCATATTTACGACATTGCCGGTTAGGTGTTCCAAAAACGTGCGTAATCGCATCTTCCTAACCTAACCATCCGAATTGCAATCGTCGTTGACTTTCGGAATACACGCTAAATTTTAGCCAATTGCATCGACTGATTTCGACCGTTAACAAAATCAGTCGATGCCATTGGATTGAATTAATAACCGCATCGTGGTTAAATTACTGAATTTACATTAAATTAGTATCCGGATATAGGTTAACATTTCAACCGGATGGTGGGATTCATCTGATATAGAATAGCGCGCCCAATACATGCGGAAACTCCTCCCAAATTCGGAGTCTAGGAAAACTCACCTTGTATACTTACCGTCTTCTAACTCAACTTGGAGTTTATACGTGATACATTCCTAATATACAGCTTCAAATGTGAAAGAAATACTTCTTTAGGGTAGGTATGAAAACCTCCTGTAAAGTCCCATAAAACCCTTAAACATGTCCATGTTTTCCCCAGGATGTCCGCAGGATCATGAATATGCGGACATTTGCACCTCCTCAGGATATCCAGAGGAAGGCTCGATATTTAAGATATCCATGGGATTTCCTCAGGACGTCTTTGTGATGCCTGGGTACATAATAACTGCCAAATTATTTCATACAAAAATTTCATAAACTCTATCACATATTACGAATATTTTGAATAAATAAAATCAAAAAAAAATTATAGCAACCTAAGATAAATGTTAGATTAAATTAATGCAATAAATTCTGTTGGATTTTAGCGTCTTAGTGAATTATTTGAGAGATGAAATTTGGATAAGGTAATGCAATAGAATATTTGTAAACTTGAAGGCAATCACTTGCATCAAATTAATATTGCATACAGTAGCCGCTATACAAGTCTGTTTGGGTATAGTGATTTTATTTTTAGCAATGTTTTGTTTTGTTTATTTTGTACATCATATTGCCACATACGGGTATCTTTAAATTACATTTAAGGTATCTTTAAAAAGTGGTCGTCAGAGCGACTTTATTTGCAGTTCGTCTTAAAAAAACAAAATACGATTATGTTGGTTAATGAGGTGATCAATTGACGTATCAAGTTGAATTGTCGTAGAGACGCCAGCGTTCCAACGCAGTACTTCGATTAATGGATATCAGGTGGTGGGAAATAAATCATAATTTTCCACCAACCGAAAGTTTGCATTTGAACGCTGGCACATGTATAAAGATGTGGCCTAAAATTCCATCAAATCGCGTTCACTAATTTTTTATTTCGGCGAATCGATTACTGTCCATTCTATTTATTATATCGTGTAATTGTTGAAATCATAAGTTTGTATGCGCAATTTGTGTCATAATTTTTGGTGGAAATTTTTCACTCTTGTTTTTTAAAAATTTGGAAAAAATTTGGAGGAAAATGTCAGAATTTGTCAGAAACGTTCTCGAATTTGTGCATTAATTAAAACACTAAGGAGAAATGTGAAGTTATCTCAAAATCAAGCATTAAATGTTTTGATGAAATGCGGAAAAACTCGGAATAAAAGACAGATTTATTCCGCACATCTCGGTCTCTCATTCTCAAATTTTTTCAGAAATCCTCAGATTACTTTTGTAAATGAAATGATACAAAAATTACTGATCAGTATTTACGCTGATGATTATAGTACAGAGAAATGATTTGAACAAAAAAGTTCGTAGATAATACGAAAATGAATATTTAGGAAAACCTTCGATTTTTTCATTAGTCATTTTTGAAAAAATTCATATTCAATACTAATTAATGCAGAAAACCTGACATCGTGGAGACTTTGAAGATGAATTTGGAGGAATTCACAATAAATGAAGTAGAAAATCTGGAGATATATTTCTATCAAATACAGTATTGCTTCTGATACAATATTGGTTGGCTTTAACAGAAAATATTTGACAAGATCAATATAATAACTATACTGCAATTTTAGTATACTACACATTTGATCGAAAATGAAACAACACAAAACAGTCTCAGAATTGGTTCGTTCTAGTAGAATATTTTTAATAGAACCAAAAGTTTCGTGTCGAATTGTGGTCATTCTGTGCCTCTTACCTGGAAAGCTTTCACGGTTCGATAACAGAGTTCCGGGTCTAGCCAGTGTTTATTATCGTATATTTAACCAATTGAAAAAGAGAATTGATGGAATATGTGAGAAAGGGACCTATTCCCATTAGCTAAGATCTTTATGTCCCTTCACAGTTTTGTCTGAGTAGTCGTAGTTGTCGGAAAAATCGAAAAACTAAATGCATTGTATAAAATTTTTGGATATACAAGTTTCTGCCAAACAGGGGTCTGATTTTTTAGTCGTACGAGCCATAAGAATGACTTCAGGGTTCGTATTCTCGACTCTGTTCTAATGATTCTCGTATGTAACTTTCTATTTGAAAAGCACTGACTAATCCCATGCGAGATTCATGAGAATGTTTCAAGAATACGGGTACTGAGATTGCATGTTTATACAAGTTTCATAGTTGCAATATTTCGGGGCTGTAAGGAGAATAATTAATTATTTGCAGCGATAAAATGCCTCTTCCATATTGACATGATATTGCTCATTGCTATAATGCTCTCTGTATTCCTAACCATTAATATCATTTGAATCATTTGCACGGTGTTTGCAGGCCCTTTATTTTTAAATTATTCTAGTTATGCATGCAACGCTAGACAACGTTTGCTGGACTAAAATGTTATTTTGCCGTCATATTAACATCGCGAGCTCTTGCATTTTATTATGTGGCATTATGCTCTGAACTCGTCGAAAATTTATAAATTACAATATACACCATTCGCTATGCTAGTTTCATATGCTGAAAAATGTTGTACTGAGTGGGGAAATTTAGAACATACATGTTGTGTAAATCAATTGTTTACTTCATTATGTAGACGATATGTCATCCAATGTGTATTTGGGTTAAATCTCGTGTGTAGATGTGAGCCCTACGGCTTAGGGCCCATTCACACTCGTCAAACCGCGTTTGAACACGATCTGTCGACAATGGCACAATGCGCTCATGGAATCCACATTGTGTTATTAGCCAATAGTTGCATTTGACGTGTGACTCTTAATGGTGAACTTTCTACTCCTTCCTTATTCTTTTGTGTTTTGATTTATTCCTCGAATAAGATGAACTTATATTTTAATAAAAATATTACATAATACTGGGAAGTGAATTGCTGGTCGTCCATTGTTATGCTTTATTTATCGCCTCAATATGTGATTGGTTGATAGTAGTGCTCATACAGTATTTTTATCAAAATAAAAATGCAAAGGGTGAATTTCGAAATGGGTTAATAGTATTCAGAGATTCTTTATAAATCGATGAAATTTATCAAATCACAGAAGCAGTTTTTTTTGGGTCATAGTTCCATGTAAGTGCTGCAAGTTTATAGAGAGAAACTGATACCGCTGCCTATAGTGCTGCACCACGCGGACGCTGGTTAAAGCATGGACTAGTTAGTGAGCCTAGTGAAAGTCTGGTGCAATATAAATAGAAATTTATCTATAGAAATAAATATAGTAATGGTGTTATTATGAACTTGAAAAACCTTTACCCAAAAGCATTTTTGATAAATTTTGATGAGACCGAAGTTATGATTTCATTTTCATTGATAGGTTTATGAATATCCTCATATAATCGATGTTTTGGCTATTCCGAATGGATGATAGGATTCGTTTCAAGTTGAACTACCTGGTCGAAAGCAATGTTGTTAGTAAAGAATCCCATGGCAACGGATCATATGCGTGCGCGTCTATGGCCACTAACGGAGTACAGAGTGTCTGGGTAGAGTGTACAAATAAATAAATTTTGAAGTATAAGAAAGGATAGAATGTCTCTATTCAAAAGCAAACAGTGGTGGAGAACCGAATGCGAAGTTAACGAAGTGTACGATAAACGGAGTCTGCTCATTGCACCGTTGTTTGGAGTCGATACAAAGGACATTATTATCGTCGGTAGTCATAGTGGATATCTGAGGCTATACTCACCATCGTCCCAATGGTCGGAAGAGACTAAAGAATCCTCGGGCTACAAGTCCACGGACCTACTTCTTGAAACAAAATTGGCCGACTGTATAGTGGACCTAAAGGCGGGTAAATTTGCATCGTAAGTATAAAAGAGAGCTATTTCAGTTTTCGACCTCTTTCGAAAAACAAAGGAAGAAGGTTCCATAAATGAAAATAAAAGACCGTTCCTTTACGAACGGCCAATACCTGAAGTGGTAGGTAAGCGGACAGAAACGATGTGCCGATTTATGACGTTCTTAATTACGCTTGGCGCCAGTAATTATTATATATAGGCATATCTTTTACTTTCGTACCCCGTCGGTATTCCTATTGTCGAGTTACTCAACGAACGAAGTAATTTCAATAGGTGAATGGAGGACACTTCAAGGTTCAACAGAATTCATTAAGGCAAAATCGTACGTTTCCACGAAATGTCGCTTTCGCAGTAAGGCGGAGTCTAGACGGCGCGGCGTACTTATTAGCATATTCTTTAACGAACGCTTCATCGTGGTACTACCTTAGTTAAATTCAAAGTTACGAAGAACTGATAGTTTCTTTTTCACTTTCAGGGGTTCTCAGGACATGTGTCTGGGTGTTCTTACATCCACTAAATTAATCGTATACAGTGCTGCCCAGATTCAGGGATCTACTGAACACGGTTTGTCAAGTCTTCATGAAATACTAGTACTATAGTCTACTTTGAACGCGAAATTCTTTGGAATTAAAGAACAACTTTAGAAGAATTTTCTGAATTTAAAACTAATCCCATTGTCTGACCATACTAATGATTCTTAAGAATGGCAATGGCTATCATCTGGTTTTATATGTACAATAAGTACTTGATGAAATCGTAGACTTTGTTAATTGATTCTTGCGCATGCTGAAGCACTTTAAATCACCAATCCCATGAATTGCAACTTACCTCAATACAAAATACTGTCACGGAGATTTCGAGATCCATTGAGCCAGTAAGATAATAAAAGTGTTTCGTTGATTAAATTATAAAACCTGGGAATATTTCTTGCAGGCGATCGATGCATGTTAAATGTGGCGTATGAACATGTTTTAACACGTTTCCCAATATCGTTGACGGTGGGCCCTTTTGGGGGTGTACGTTCACGCGACTTTCTTTGCGTGCAATGCGTTGATGGAACGCTACTGTTTTATGAGCAGGAAAACTTTACCTTCGTTCAAACTCTTAACAAGCGTTTACTACCAAGTTCACTTATCTACATTTCGCGAAACGATGTTTTCGTTACGATGAGCTCCGAGTGGACTCTTGAATGCTACAAGTAACATATCGTTTTCATATGAGAGCAACTTGCTAAATCGTTATTACTCCCTCATGTGTGATACCTGTGTCACGAATTCTTATTTCTGTGTAGGTATCAAAATATTGCGGATTCTAGTAGGAGCGAAGATTACCAAAATGCAATTAAAAAAATGACTAAAAATATCGAGGCTGATTGGTCCTACAATTTGGGCGAAGGTGTCTTGGATATGGACGTTGTTACACTGAGCAGTTTCGAGGTTGGAATTGTTATTCTAGGAGAGAAAAACGTCTATTGCCTTCGTGATAACTGTGCAGTTAAATACGCCAAAAGACTGGAATATGAGGCGATTTGTTTCCGTCCTTATGTAATTGGTATGAAACAGAAGGAAATACAGAGAATAAATGTTATATCCATGATAAATATCGGAATTCGAATTTTAGAACCAGATGGAAAGCTAATGGTCTTAATAGCGACGAATACGGGAGTTCTTATGATATATGAAGATAGCAGCCTCAAATGGTCAGCCAGATTACCTTTCGTTCCTGTTGCTTTGGTCAAAGCAAATTTTCAGGTAAGTCATCTTTAGCACCAGGGCTATGGAATATTTAGATCTACGAATATTCTTGGCTCATCGGTGCTACTAAACTATGTTCCTACAAAATTAAGCCGATGACCTTTGACAAAGAAATCGGGACCTTCTGGCTATCGGTGTTCCTGTTCCGCGTCGTGCGCTATCTCCACTGCTGCCACCAACATTGATGCCACTGCCGTAGCAATCGTGCTTTATTTTACACCGGATGGGTGAATCTATGAAGAAAAATGTCCATCGTAAATAAACTGGTATATGAAAAGCATATCGCGAACATTCGACATATGCGGAAAAAGTATAAAAGCATGTCTCACTACTGTCTTCGAAGTTTATCCTGCTAATGGAATGCGGATATTATGATCCATAAATAAAAATTGTTTTGCGTTATTACTCGATAAAAGAAACCTAAACATACAATAGATTTCATGAAAAGATATTTCTCATGATTTACTGCAAAACTGTATTAGGATGAGTTTTAATCTGATACACGACAAACAATTATTTTTTACACGTTTTTCCATAGAATCTACAGGGCGCGATTGTGATGCTTTCTGATAATGGTCGCTTAGAAGCCTTCTACTTGGGAACACAGCCGTCATTGTTCGTGGCACCGCCACTTCATCGTCGTAAATTTGATCATGCAGAAGGAGAGAGAGAACTTGCACTGTTACGTAAACGTCTTAGAAGATCGGCAAGTTTCGGTAGGTCGAAAATGAAATCAGTATAACTATAGTTAATAAAAGCACTCTCAAGAAGGAGTTAAGTATTCCTTCTTCTTCGTTCTAGGTCATTTTCTAGATAATGCGAGAACAGAAAGCGAGCTGAACATTACGGTACGTGCCTCTCCGCATCCGGATACCTGTAACTATGAAGCCAACGAAATGTCCGATCAGATCAAAGGATGTGTCGCGTGTAAAGTCACGCTGGAGCTTTCTTCATATTCACCTCTTCAAGATGTACAAATCTATCCTAATGTTTCACAGCCGTTAACTTTTAACCAGGATAAGTATGTCATTCCAAATCTATGTAAGTATCCAAGTGATTGTTCCATGATTACATGAAGGGATATGTCATTTGAGTACGCTTCATTATCATAGAAGTATTGTAATAGGTGATCGACAAGTCCTGCAGATAATGATCTATACCAATGGAAGGATATCATCGATGTCATCGGAAGCCCAGATTACAACCACCTACGGAACACGATTTGGAAGTCAGCGTATCGTACGAAAAACGATTCAGCTACCTCTTAGGCTGTTTTTAAATCCCACCGCTCCTGAGAATACAGGCTCTTTTAGCACAATTGTAAAATCCTCTGAAGTTTTAGTAAATTTCGGTCTGCTCTTTCCTGGTAAGACATGTGACATGAGAAAACTAAAATTTCTTAACCGTGAAATATATATTCGTTAGTTAACAGTATATTTTGTATATCGGCTGAAGGTTGATTGATATGGCAATCAAAGTCATTTTAGGCATTATTTTATTCGCCACTGTCATTGCTTTGAGAGTTTTATAGTCTCACCACTTACATTTTACAGAATTCGTTGGTGAATATTCCCTTAGGCAAAATAGCAATGCTCTTGGGCTGCAGCATATACTGAGCGGTTCTGTCGTGACAATACTTTATGGTGCTACCTCAAATCGTTACCGAATATTATCGAGCGTTGCTCTCGCTATTACATTGATAATTGAGCAATTGCTAATGAGATTATGCACGCTCTCATCCTCGCGAACTTTCAAAGCTTCAATCAACCAGGACCACTTTCAATTGGTGTACTCGCAGATCGATGCGCACTTTTTCAGCAGGCAGAGGGTCAAAAGAATTATGGTGCGTTGAAGTCTTTATTGAGAATTCGTTTAAGATCTCGCAAACAGATCAAGACGATTTACAAGTGATTTATTACAACTTATTAGTTATAGATGTTTTTCTTGATGCACAGGACGAGATAGTGTTACTGACGACCCAGATGAGAAATATTGAGAGGCGGATGCTTTGGAACTTCAGAGAGAGGAATTTACTTCCTCTAGAGACGCTGACTACCCTTCTTGATTTTACTTATAGTTCCATCTTTAGTCTTCTCGATGAACTTATTGCAGCTAATGCGGTAATTACCTACTTCTAAAGAGAAGGTCTATAAAGTACATAACACGTTAATGAACAAGAAATTTTCATAAATAACCAACGTGCTAACCAAAAGAAGCAAAAGATATTTTTAAGTAGCTTGCATCGTGTTGAGTTTATCGAAACTAATAAGATTCAAAGGTTCAGATGTAGAAAATATTTTGATACCTAATTCCAGGAACGAGATCAAACGACGTATGACCTGCAGTGCGCCATTAGATTGCTATTCTTACTTGTACGGTTTAACGTAAGTGACGATAAGTATATTCTGCTACGTTCGGCGATTGGATTTGAGACGCAGTTGCGCAATGACGTGGTACGCAGATTCCAATAGTGATATACGTCTAGTCAACAAGTTTTTAAGCATTTTACATTGGTTTGAGAGGATATTTCTCAAACAATGGAAAATTATGTAGTTGATATAATATCAATTCTTTCATTATCTATATATCTCAGTTATTTTTTCATTTTTATTACCATGTAGGGTTGGGAGGAAATGGCCGATCTGGGATTGACGACCTTGTTAAAAACTATATCCAGAAAGTCGGATACCGATTCTAACCGAGCAATCTCATGGTTCAGGTTTGAAACTGTCAAGGATCTTTCAAAACTCAAGAAACGTATCATACATGCAGTAGAAAAATTAAATAAGGACTCAAATGTGAATGAAATTGAATCCTGTAAGTTTTTCGGAACAACATTTAATCGATAATTTTATTATTATTAAATTAATAACATAACATAACAAAAGTTATGTAAGTTTGACGTGAGTAGAATATAAAGAATTACGAAACACGGAATAAAAGTTTAATGAAAAGAGGGTTTTTAACGCAGACGAAGAAAAATTATTAAGGGGTCTTCGAATCTCTCATTACCATACGAGTAAAATGTAAACGAAAATTGTAAACAACAGGTTTGTGACAGAGATTCTTTCCCAATGCGGACATTTTACAAGGGTTTCAATGATTTTGATACAATTTTGACAATAAATAACTCTAAACTGAAAGAATAATCTGACTAGAAAATTTCGATGTGAATTTTAAAAATGCGAAAAATTTCGAATCGGATTACTCTTTCAGTTTTAATTTAAGTATTGCGAAAATAATGTCAAAATGATTGTTAACTTTGCAAAATGTGCTCTGAACTCTGCTTTGGGGAAGAATTTATGTAAAAATTCTGTTATTTACGATTCTTGTTTACATTTTACTCATATGGTAAAGAAAAGGTCCGAAGTTTTTACACATTCCAAAAATATTGGTGGTTACTAAAAAAGGTTATAACGGTTATAAACAAGTATTGACGCTTTCCTAATTTAAAATAATTCTAATCTTATTTTCTTGGGAATCGAAAAATATTGAAGTATTAGTGTGCACCTGTATGACATTAAATATCAATATTTACACATATTTATACATTAAAATTAGATCTGAATAGCTTTAATATTAACAACATTTTTACGTTCTACGATGAACTTCTAAGCATATAAATAGCAATTATAATACAATGAAATGAACAAAATATAAAAATATCTGGCTTATTGTTTACAGAAGATGCTTTCGTGGGCGATGACACTGGGACGTATTGTAGCGTTGCGCAAGCAACAGCTCTTATGGAATTGACATACTGTGTTGGACCTGAGTAAGCGGAATGGCCAGCATTTTCCGAAGCATATTCTACAATCCACTATGCTATGTTTTATTTATCATCGCAGCAACAACGAACATAAATGTTGCTATAATTCCAGGAGTCTTATTATGCGGCCACCCATTTAGTTTTTTTTAATATACAGTTTTCTGGAATATTTACCTCTGTTCAGCAGTTCTGATTAAAAGGTGCGAAAATGAATTTCAAAAATGCGACTTGAAGAAATCGGAGCATAGGCAGTGTTAAATACTCTTTCCTTTCGAGAACTGTACGAGAGAACTTGAAGATTTATAACTATACTTTAATGTTGTCATGTTCCCTTTCGTTTCTACTTGTATACCCCTTCCCGCTTTGTAACCAATGAGAAATTCCATGCTCGGCATAAACTTAATTGCATGTGATAGGCCAAGCAATTGCAGCTAGTGAAACTAACGTAATTGATTAGTTAACTGACTAATTATGGAACGAAAGTGATAAGGGCTTATTCCAGGAATCAGACCATAGCCACAGGGCTACGGCATGCCAGCAACGAAAGGAAAACAGATAAATTTTAATGGGACCGGAAAGGAAGCAAAGGGCAATTACATACGGTTTGAGTATTCATTGTATTATCATATAATTAACTCTTGTCAAAGATTCATGATCGTTCTATTGTAATATTCCATCACAGAGGCGGGAACTACTAGGCGCAAGACTATGCACCTAATGTATCATTTGATGTAGAATTTGAATACTCTTGGGCATATCACCTCCCTTACGGAAAGAATCTTTTGTACTCGCAATATTTACTATTAAGATTCAATAGTAACTACTAGTTGTCAATAATATTTACTATTAGAAAATAATGGGGAGGTTATCATTGGAAATACAGTGCAGTCTCGCGTAAGTTGATTGCTCAGGATCGAGAACTTTCATGTAAGTTGACCCTCCCCGCCATCCCCACTGTTTCGCAGATCCGTCTTGATATGCGGCGGGACTGTCAGTGAGCATGCGCTATGTCCACCGCTCATTAAAGGAACAGGACATGATACAGGAAACCCCTCAGAGGGGAAGTCAACTCATGCGACTGAGTCAACCCTTAGGGTTAAAAACTATTCCATTCGCAATACTTACTATTAAGATAAAATAGTAACTATTCATTGTCAATAGTGCGAACTAATAGAAAACAGTAGCAACTGTTGGGGAGATTATCATTCATAATAGTTACTACCGAAATGTAATAGTAGTTAATAATGGTGTGCAACAGTAACTATTCGGGACATTTTTATTGACAATATAACTAGTATTAGCGTATTATAGAGAGTATTCAGGTAGTTATTATGCGACGCAGTTACTATTAAACTTTAATAATGATTACTTTTAGAAAGCAAATAAATTATTTGGGTGTAGTTATTATTTGACTCAAACTATTTTACGCCTTTAAAACACTTATTTCGTTGGTCTTTTGGTTTACTGGCAGACTGGTAATTCCAGTTTGAGTCTATGAGAACCTACGGCAAAATTGGAGGTTCAATACTGAGTTTAACAAGAGAATAGTCAGTTTTCAAGTTCTGAAAAAGTTTATAAAGTAGGATAGAAGAAACAAATATCTTGTATTACTTAGGAAGACGCAGTTAAGATGGATCCGAGGACATTTGTCGATCATTGAAATTCAACAACATGGAATACATGCAACACTTGTCACTTTTACACCAATTTGGTGATAACGAACCGAGAAGAATAAAGTCCCGACAAAATATGTCTAGTAATATCGGAAGTGGGGCTTATATTTTTGTACTTGTAATTAATGGCTTCCGGTAAGAAAGTAAAGTACCGAGTTTTTCCTTCCCTCGTGCTTTTTTGACCTGGCCCTTGAATTCTCGAGAAACCAGTGGCATCTAATGCCGGCGATGTTCACTTTTAGTGGTAGACCTTTTGGAATGGCGAGGGAAAGATCTCAGACAGATCTAGGACCGACAAGGGATTACGAGTGACCGCCTTCTCCAGAGTTTGAACGTCATTCTTTTACCTGGGTTTGAAGTTCGAATTATGAAATTCAGGACCCTTTGCTCTGTAATTTACGATACTAGTGTACAATAGGTAAAATTAAAGAAAATTAAAAAGTTGTTTTCAAATATAGGTTTAACAATAAAAAAGTAAATACACTTGCAATATGCACACTCGTGCACCCTCTAGGCCGAGGTAAATGGTTCTACGACATTGCCTTTGTTCGTTTCGAGATTATTCAACATGCCACAGACATCCTTAGGATATTTAATGGATATTATGTTCTGCATGGGCAGTAAGACGTCTACGAACGATTCTTTAGTGATTTTGGACCCAATGCTCAGCATTCGGCGCAAAGTACCCGTTTAAAAATAGGTACTTACTTAACAAGCACCCTGTATATTTTTGTAGCGATAAACGTATATGTTTAGTCAATTACTCAAACCGCATTCACCGAAAAGCCTGGTGCGACTACCGCACCACAAGCACTTTATATACAATTTTGAAATACGTTACACACTTATTTTCGAAAGCTAAACAAATTTTATCGGTTTGCACAGAATCGAGCTTACCCAGAAGCAGCCTCTCCTCCATTGCTTACGTCAGGGATGGGATACAAATACTAGATACTGGCGAATTCTTCTTCGCTTGGCCTCCACCAGCCACCCACGATCATCTCATCCTCATCATTCTCCTAAGCAAACCCAGCCGACATCCGAGATCTAAGCTTCTTGATTCTCTCTATGAACTGGCAAATTACTATTTTTCTAATACACAGCCACTCTTTATGATTTTATCATTGATAATTATCAATAAAGATACAACTATTCGATTACGATAATCACAATAGTGTTCTCAGAAGCAAGGAACGACATGAAAAAGTAAAAGTGTAGACGACGACGAATATCCAATGTGTATATATATATATTTGCAAAGCGTGTACTCATAAAACATCACGAATGTCTGTGGTAAAATTCTGTACAAGCAACAGGACTAGTAGCATAGAGTCATCATTTTGCAAAGGTAATACCTACGAGAGGACTATAGTTATGGGATAATGTGTACTTCTAATATCAAATTAGATAAACAATTACAAAACTAAGATGAAGGAAAATGAATATAGATAATGTTAAAGAAGAAGAAATAGGAAGTAAAGTGAATTGAATTTATGACGTGAAAAAACCTTCTGCTTAACGTTGATACATATTCATTTCGTCAATTCGAGTAAGTCGATTTCATTTTCGAATTGCGCTCGCTTATTTCAGATGGCAATGTGATTAAGCGACGATGTAACTAACTCATGGCATTCCATACGGACTGCGCAACATACCAAATTTGATAATTGCATGAAGAACAATAAATTTGTATAGAACGATGTGCTAAGAAAGGATATCGATGAGTTTTCTAAATCAGAATATTGTCATGACAATTAGGCTTGAAATAAGTTCGTCCGTTATGTGCAAAACCAAATTGCGATTTCGTTGAAGCTACAAAAGGGCACAACGGTGGCACGTGTAAAAATTCGATAGCCTAGCACTTTTCTCGCATACAATAATGCAGAAATCAAACGTATCGCGCGCTCTCCGTAGCCTATCCATTTTTATATATGTCAGTATACGACTACGCTATAATCCGTGTTGCATGTGATGAATGACGGAAGAAACTCTCTTTACGATTTAGAGGCTTGGACGTGCTCATAAAATTCCTCTCCGTCGTCCCCGTGAAAGAGAGTCTTGACGCGCGTGGAATTCTGGCGACCTTGCGCCCATTACTGTCAATGAATTCGTATAACGAATTTGAGCTAACTCTAGCGCGTCCGCGCAAGCAATAAGTGACGAAGAGAGGAGACAGTTCCAAGGAGAAAAAAGGGAGAGGTACCGAGGGAGGGAAAGAGCGTGAAAGGAAGACAGAGAACCATTACAATCTTTTTCATCTTTTTATTCCTCGCAGTTGGTTTGGCATAGCTATAAAGTTATATCTATAAACAAAACTCCGCTTTCACACTTGAACTTTTTCCTTTCCATCATGATTACGTTTCTTTGGATCGCGTCAAGAAATTTAAATGGAGCGGGTTTTCGAAAACTCAATACCCGGTGCGGCCTTGCCTTGGTAGTTCTATCCTTTCCATGAAATTCCAGCAACAGGACTCTTGTTTGCGGAGGAAGGACGAAATTCTAGTACTAAAGAGGATGATATAGATACGTATGGGAATTTCGGAAAGAAATAAGATAGAAGAAGAAGAAGAAGGAATAAGATATAGTAGAAGATCAGAACGAATGAGGAAGAAGGACCGCGGAGGATTGCAAAGGAGTATCAAATGAAAGAAGAAATAATTGAGATCGGTAAACAGAGTTCAAAATCGATATAAAACGGCCGGTCCCAGCGATGGTGCACGTTTCACTGCACCACGATCGTGTAAGTAATGTTCATCGAGAGAAGCGAGTGCTCGTCCGAAGAGAACCGAGAAAGCAGGCATTCCAAATGCGGTTCGTCCAGTTCAGAGAACAGACGGACAGACAGACAGACACTCTAGTCCGCGTGTGGAGCGGGAGTGTTCTCGGTCCTCTATGCGCGATAGCGAACTCGCCACGGCATATTGCTACGTAACGTATGTATACACATAGGTACACGTATATAAAGATATGTATAGATACAATATATACATAAGAGGACACTGGTATTTACCACTGTCTCGCTTTATCGTTCAGGCACATACTGTCTTATAGATGGTGCACATATATACGCAACTTCCATCGCTCTTTCCTCTCCCTCTTCTTGGTACTTACGGACTCGAGATAAACGGACTTCTCGATTTATTCCCGCCACTACCGCCGCCAGCTAACCAGCCTCTGCCTCACGCTCTCTCGTTTCCTCATGTTCTTATTCTTTCTCCGAGTTTCTCACTCTCTGACATTCCCCACTATTTCTTTCCTCTTTGTCTACTCTCTTGTTCTCGCCTACTCTCTCTCTCTCTCTCTCTCTCTCTCTCTCTCTCTCTCTCTCTCTCTGTGTGTGTGTGTCTCTGTCGCTCTCTTTCTCACTCTCTTCCCCCCCATATTTTTCTCTCACTCTCTTTTTGTCTCTCTGTTGGCTCACCAGAGTCTATCCAGTATAGAACACCACAAACCCTCTCTCCTCTTTAACCGGAGCTCCTTCTCCTCCACCTCCTCATTCTACTCATCCACCTCCTTCCTCCTCGTATTCTTCGCATAGTAGTCTCAACGAAACTCAGTACAGCCGCGGCGAGCAGCTGACGCGGTAAACGTGTAGTTGACGTGGAGAAAAGTGAGTGCCGCGCGACTTCTACCAATATTCGAGAGGAGAATTCTTTTCTACAGTAGTGTAGACTACAGAGAATAATCTGAGACTGGTTCTACGCGCATACGTTTTCTCATTCTCCTTCCTAAAACATCTATTCGCATAATTTCGTTGATTCTCTCACTAACCTTTTACTTACTTTCTTTATGCTGCTTTTCCATAAACATCTGTCTATTCGCCCGGTAGTATATTTATCAAGTTACGTATTCAACAGCAAGTCAACTTTTAGTGCCATAGCTTTCTCCGTTATTCGTTATAATATTGTATTCTCTGTTCTGCATGTACTGGTACGAGCGTGTGCATGTGTGTAGTGCAGAACGAACCTCGTTCTCAGAGTGGGAAGTGTAAGTGTGGATGTGAGGTGAACGCGTATACGCAACCAGAGGATTCGCCGCCGAAGGAGCCATAATCGAATACATGACCGTAGTGACCGCGCAAAGAAGCGCGCACGGGTAAGTGCGCAGACAATTCTTGGAAATGAGATATTCACAAAACATCGCGTTGGAAATGACTTAAGAAAAATTGAAAGAAATAATAGAGAACGTTACAGGGACCGAAAGTGTAAGCAAAGATGTTGAAGACAACGAATTTCAGAGTACGACTGGCAAGCGAGTACGCCGATCTAGATGTCACTACTAGACATGAGATTGTTTACGTGAATGTGATGCGTGTCTTTCTCAAATTTTATACTTTCCCACTTTAATGTGTCGCTTCTGTATACGTATTACTAAAGCTGATACTTTCTTATGATTTTTACATGGAATTCGTTTACAAGAGGAAAGAAACTAAAATGTGCAATAGAATTTTCCTATCAATTTAGAAAGATTATTATACGGACACTATTTTATGAATATTTTGGTATATCTTCTTATATTATATCCGTTTGATTTCATAAAATATATGCATCCTTACATTCAATAATAATTTAAATAAATCAACTTTCGCCATTCAGAATCTTTCATAGTTAATATTTATCATATAGGAAGAAAAACTTGATAAGCTGTCGTGGTATAATACTTGAAACGCAATGGTGAAGAACGTGTTCTTTTAGGTTTTTGATTTTCTTCCAATTGACCATTTCGACCATCCAACAAATATATAGATCTTGATCATTCTCAAACCTTTCAACTGCAAGTTTGATTTATGAGGGTAGTGACAGTTGCGGTGATTTTGAAGAACACGTGTGCCAGTTCAACTCCACGAACTGTTACCAACGTATGTTGCTATGTTATACTCTGTTGTAATCTTCATTCACGTAGGCGAAGCGTTCTACGTCTTCATAGTGTCTTTAACTACAAAATAACATCAAAATTTTCATTTTGTTTACTCGGAAGTACATAACTACGTGCGCGACTACTATAAGTGCATATTGGATTACGTAAGATCCTGTGCATATGTCATATATATCGAAATAATATAGCGGGACCTTCGAAGATTTGCGGCCTTCGACGCCTTTCGTGGTATACTTAACATAGATGGGTAGATAGAGATTGCTAGAGATATATGGGGCGAGGAGAGGATGAAGGAGGACAGATACTAGATGAGAGAGAGAGGGGTAGGGGGAGGGGGGAGAGAAAGAGAGAGAGAGAAGAAAGAGAAGAAATTATTCAGTGGGAAGATTCAAAACTTGCTGAAAACAAGCGATGTTTGTCTGTCTTTGGTAGTAGATACTTCTTTTGTTTCCTGTTGCTTCTATCGATGATGGCACTGATTATGGCGGCAGCTACTTCACCGATGATGCTAATTGCAAATGCCATTCGTTCATAGTCGGATAAGAATAGTTGTACATTATCGAAGCGCTGTTCTATGTAGAATCATTCTGATTTTTCCGTATATTTCGACGAAGGTACTTAATAATAACTGCGTCAATTTTGCCAGTGCGTGTTATATTTCTTTTTAAATTCACTACAGGCGATGGCGCACAGTGACAGCTTTTATCCGTTAACTTGAACGGTCTTTCTTAACGATGACCTTGTACTAAACACCGCACCCATCGATAACAATTGATTCAATGTAACACTCGGAAAAGATCCTTCATTTCGAAGATTATTTACCGTTTATTTATTGCATTGATCTCAATACCAGCGTCATCACATCGTTAATATATCAGTCGCCAACAAATATACATTTTTCGATTTAATTTAATGGGAACTCTAATTTCATAGAGTCGGTTGAGGAAAAGTTTAATGGAGAAGAAAGAGAAATAACTGTCCATACGTAAGAATGGGGACGTTCCACGTCCATCTTGCGGGTCTATCGTTATGTCGATGGCATAACATCAGCGCTGTTGGAGTTCTTATTGTGTTTCAATTTCCCTATACACACTTGCAAATTCGAATCCCTTATTTTTCGTATCGCATGTGGGTGCTTAATTGCCTAGAAAATAGAGAAGGAATAATATGAAGTGACGTTAATAATAGTACAAAAGAGATTCTTCAAAACTGTTTTTGATTCCTTGAAACTCAACATCCAAAGTACGTTGAAAAAGTTTTTCTTGCCTCTTCATTATATCACTCTACTATTGCACGCACACGTTACTGATGGACACGTGTGCGCGTGAGAAGGTTGTTCAACTACCGAGTAGTACGACTCGTTTGCGCGAACACGTTTGCGGTTTCCTAGTGGTTCGCAGATGTGTTCGTAAAATATACTTGCGCAACCGTTTCCGAGAATGCGGCTGTACGCACGCAGGATAGTTGAGGTACTGCTTCTCGATATTATCGTTATTATGCTAGTATAATGTATTGATATTATGATAGTTTCATCATTATTTATTATTATTATGCATCATTACTATTACTGGCAGTACCATGATAATATACACTGTGACAGACATTATCCTAGTTCATATATTATACCTGTACAGCTGTAAAACGTGAATCAAATAAATGTCTGTGATATCGCTCGATAGCGTTCAGTAATTTTCTTCCTGATGACCCATCCGTTCATCAGTCTCATTCACTAGTTGGTTAACCAGCAAGCTGGATGCTTGTCTCGTTCTTTCTTAGTCAGTCTACGTTTTTTCGCAAATACATCGCGCGAGCTATGTTTACCTACAAACGCTCGTGTAAATACGGCGTGTGGCTTAACAGCGATATGCTCTCGCGCGAAAGGGGTCGGCACCAACAGCACGGCATGGGTAGCAACCTGCTTACGCTTTCCTTCTTCCTTCTTTATTTACCTGGTTCCTATAATGCTATTTTAAAAAGAATCAAGTGAAGATCTGTCAGAGTTTTCGATGGGTCCAAGGGTATACCGTTCGACGATATTTTACAGTGAGCCAAGGAGAAAGAAGTAACAGATTGCAAAGTCGTCTATCATCGCAATGGAGTTTATGTGGCTGTCCAGGAATCCTATGAAGAAAGTTGTTCTCACTGTAGCTTTGATCATCCTCGGTGGCACGGGACGCGTCGATGGTGTCTCCGAAAGTATCATTGGTAAGCAAGAATGCAGCATAGATGACATGGAAACCACGTGCTGATAGCTACCAAGCAAAGCAATCGTATTGCGGCTATGTTTTTAGCATCTCTATCTATATTATTATCAATTTGAGACATAACGTTTAAGGCTGTTATACGATCCACGGAATTTTGTTTCGGAAAAACACTCATATCGCACATTCCGCTTTATTCAGGAGTTCGCATTATTATACCCCTTCGAACATCATTATCACGTTTTTCATTTGCGCCTAATTTAACTTCTTGAATCGTACTTATACCGTGAACCTGCCTACCGCTGCAGATAAATGTATTTGCACATAAGGCCTATCTTTCCACGAGAATCTTACACTATTTCGCTTTAATTCAGTTTTCTTATATCGCAGTTTCGATACTGATCATTAGGGTGGTCATTGTGAACATTAAATCCTGTGCACAAACAATCTCCTCATATTTAGGTTTTTTGGAGAGAAAACGAAACAGTGTCCGGATCATTTTATAACTCGCTTAAAAAAGTAAATATAATGCCGCATTGATAATTGAATAAAAGTTGAGGTCTTCTCAATTTTGACGTTTAACATAAATAAATCATAATTAATATGACAAACTTTTGGAGATAAGAGTATCTGAATCGCATTCGCAGGAAGCCGTGAGACGTGTGACAGCGAAGGAGAAGATATCACAGTGGACAAAATACCAAATACAAGATGTTTTAATTGCATATGCAAGGTAAGTCGATGTTGATGACGTATGTTCCCCGTTAACTCTAAATTATCGAAAGCGTTAGACAGTTACTTCTGGGGCGAGATAACAGCAGTATTCGAAATATAGTTGAGTTTCTACATCAGACTCTGATATTGGCCAATGCAAAGGAACAAATGTAGAGCATTTAACACCGTTCTGTTTAGCTAATATTATAGTATGCTCAAATCATGATTTGGAAGAAATTTTTAATAGAACGAAATATCTGTTTCCATAACTAGAGAGTACGTTGTAGAATCTACATAATTGCTTATTGTCTAGTTTCAGGATTCAGTTTCGTTCACTATTACCAACATCAGTTGGGAAGATTGTATTTGCAATGTAAAGTGGTGAATAAATCTGAATGCTATACGATTAAAATCATGTACATAGAGATGCATGCATACTTAGAAAGACATTTTTTTTCTTATGCGAAAGAATCATTGTTTATGATTCTCGAGCTATCATTCGTTGGTTCATTGACTCATCATATTCTGTCATATCGAAGTAAAGTTTGCTGCTGTTTTCATTCTGCCTACTAACTAAATGTAATTATCACCAGACTACGTCTATAACTAGGCACATAATCGCAGCCTTGAGAACTTCTAAAAGTACTTTCTGATGCTTTTTTTTCCAGAATGGCTTCGTTGAGTGCCTGAAACAACAGTGTCCGAGTATAGAGGGTTGCTACACACTCTTGGAACTGAGAAACGACGAATGTTGCCACAGGTGCAAAGGTACTAAAGTCACGATTCCACTTCGCAACAATAAAAGTCAACGTTCTTTGCCAGCTGTGTGTATATTAGTATAAATCTGAGATGAAACAGTTGGTTAAAGTGAAATGAGAAAAGCATGTACGTATTGGTCTCTGCCATAAAAAATATTTCTCTTTGAAATTTGTATTGTTGTCAATAGTATCCGCCCACAGAATATTAAATAGATGAAGAACAGATGTTAAAATCTTTTCAAGCTATTATCATTACTTTTAATTGTAATGTAAGATTTATATAATTAGGCATGAAGGTAATGCAGCATTTTTATTAGATTTAGTTTTATGTATGGAACAGCATTCACCTTTATTAATTGTTGCTTTGAAAATCCTTTACGTTTTCGTGATTCCATCAAGAGATTGCAGTATATAGATAGGCTTGAAGATTTACAATTTATGTTTTAAGCGAGGCAGTACAAGCCACAGTCGGAACAAAGAATGTTCCGTTATTTTTTAATGGAAGAAAAACTATGTTCATTTTAGGATGTGTGCGTAATGGTGTGCATCATCTCTCGGGTACTGAATGGACCGAGGTGAACGATCCATGCCGAATTCTCACGTGCAAAGCCGGTGTGATCACGGAATCGAAACTTCGATGCTACACGCCTTGCTCTAATCCAATTCCAGCAGCACCAGGACACTGCTGCCCAATTTGTTTGGGTAGAAACTTTTTTATCGTATCTTCATGCTGAATTTCCCGACGCTCGAGCGCTAATGAGATGAAAAATTGTTTCTAGGATGTTACGTCAACGGACAAAAGGTCACAGCCGAAAGGACTGTCACGACTACGGAAGATCCTTGTGTGACTTGTAGATGCAATATGGGACGTCTAACCTGCGCTAAACAGGCCTGTCCTGTTCTACATTGTCCTGCATCAAGAATTGTACACGATTCTGAAGAATGTTGTCCCCACTGTAAAGGTATATTATGTTATATTAAAATTTGATATAATGGAGTAGAATTCCAGTTTAAAATATAACATTTATTTCAATTATTCAGGTAGCGGACGATTTTTCTCGCCTCCTAAAGGAGCCTGCATGCTTGGAACAACTCTTTATGATTCTGGAACACAATTCTACGTAGACGAGTGCACTCGCTGTAGTTGCACAAATTCAGCTATTTCCTGTATCAAGGAAACTTGTCCTGTCTTAGAATGCAATAGCGAACATCAAACTACGCTTCCAGGACGTTGTTGTCCACAATGTCCTCTGGTTGAACAAAGTCGAGCTTCCTGCACTTATGGCGGCAGAACTTACGGGGCGAGTATTATAATTTCCATGAGAACTGTTGTTTCCTTCACTGTTGATAATATAACCACGATGGTCTTATGCAAATGGCCCGAGTGGACAATTAATTATTTTGTTTAAACGTCCTAATTTCTCCTAGGCAGGATGGCGAATCTTGGAAGCTTGACCCCTGCAAGGCATGCGCCTGCATGCAAGGTAAAGTGCGCTGTGCGATGCCCATGTGTCCGCCATTGAACACACCCTGCCCACCGAATTCTCGCCTGCAGCACCCTGAGGGTCAGTGCTGTCCTCGCTGTGTTGAAAGTAAGTTTTAAAATTATCTATTATTTGCTAATTAGAATTTTGATTGTGTCTTCACAGTTGAAATAAAGTATACTATAAATGGTAGTATTTATATTCTATATATGTTAAGGTGATGGTGTCTGCACAGTATTTGGGGATCCACACTATCGCACCTTCGATGGGAAATTTTTTAGTTTCAAAGGTCCATGCAAGTATCAATTGGCCAGTGACTGCGTGGGACACACCTTTAGCATTCGTGTTACGAATGACGCAAGATCAACCAAAGCATCTGCTTGGACGAAGACTATTGCTATAAAGGTTAACATTAAATGTGCTAATTAGTTAGTTCATTGATAAGGGAGTTACTGGTACGACTAATATTATCAAAAGAATTCATTTGATCAGGTAGGAGAATTGAAAGTAAATTTGGGCCAAAAGATGCGAGTTAAAGTAAATGGAAAGAAAGTAGAAATACCATACAGGATGCCACATAGATTGGATATCAACCGGACAGTGGACAGTGTTCTCGTAAGTACCCAGATCGGAATAAAAATACTCTGGGACGGTATAAGCTTCCTGGAGGTGTCCGCACCCACCTCGTATAGAGGGCGACTCTGCGGTCTTTGTGGGAACTTTAATTCCCTCCCAAAGGACGATTTTACTACGCGACGAGGTCGACTCCTGCAGGATTCCCAGCGATTTGGACAGTCTTGGGCGGTCGGTGGCAAAAAGCGTTGCGCTCGAACCCGGCTGCCGAATGTAAACGTTTCGGGTAGACGCTGTCGAGGCCGTAAAGATCACAGGTACTTTTTTTAGAATTTTAATAATGCTCAATTTAATTGATTTAATTTAACAATTGAATGTAATTGCAGACTTTGTAATCGATTGAGAAGCCACATCTTCGAACTTTGCCATAAGAAAGTTAATCCTACAATGTACTACAAGGCTTGCTTGCAAGATATGTGCGAATGCCCAACAAAAAACTGCTATTGCGAGTCCTTTGTGGCATATGCTCACGAATGTAAACGGCTTGGGATAAAATTGTCGGATTGGCGTAAATCGACGCGATGTCGTACCGTCTGGGACGTGACGGACGATACCGGATTTCGTCGACGAATTCGCTAGCTGATTTTTGTTCGCCGCGGCATCAAGCACTCTCAGGCATCTGGAGCGCAGCAGACTCTTGACTCGCGCCGCGGCGAACTCTCGTCCAGTGGACACATGTGTATGCAAAATGCCTATTTGGCCTCTTCGTACCTAGTGATGTACGTAGCCGCGTTCATGAAAGCACAACGGAACGGAACGGAGTGCTTCGTTAAAAGTTTACTAGTCACTACTTCATGTCAATACGCATAACCGGTGAGTTCGAATGCACGTATCTATACCAATTAGACTCTATATTATTTTAACAATTACATTTATATTGCACTAAAGTAAATCTTTTACATTTTATAATTGATCTCTCGCTTGATTGTACTCTTGTGCCTATATCGTTTTTTCTCAGACACTTAAGATAATCCGCAAGATAACATGCAGATCTTAAACATACTTCAACGAGGAACTTACTATTTTACCTTTACTTTCGTATTTATTTGTTTTATTGATAGTTTTTGCCCTTGTCAAACTTTTTTGCCAGTACTATATCTTGCAATCTTGTATGTTTGACAAGAAAAAGTACAATGCTTATCCTTATAAAGATCGAAGCGTAAAATAAGATAAGGATTCTTTCGTGAGGAATTGATTACAATATCGCCTTGACGACTTGACGAATACTCACGTGACGCAAAGATTTATGATACATCATGATAAAGAGAAATTTACTGGTGTTCTTAAAAATTGTTTCAGAGCACCGTGCAGTATTTCGGCCGATGAGCAGGCTCGCGGCATAGCATCTACATCCCAGTGTTAACTCGACAGTGCGTTTATGATAGTTAGATTTAAGTTAGTTTTCTCAAAACCATATCTACCATATCTTTCTCTCCCCATATCTGCCTTATCTGTCTCTCTAACTATATATAATTTTATCATATTACTGATATTAAGTAGCGCATAGCATTACGATCTACTCTGAAACACTTAAAATTCCGCAATATGGCACAAAATAATGTAAATATCATCGAATTTAGGATGTTATTATACTATGAATTAGACAATTTGTAAGACGTACCCTTTTTTCTGAATAGGACTTTAATCAAATTTTCAAATACGGGAACATACAGTCTATTGACGACAATAATGTTTCTTCAACGACCAAGAACTTATACGTTTTAATGTAAATGTTTTTTATATTTCACATTTGTGTCGTGGATCGGCTATATTTCGGTAGTTCTTTCCTTCTGTACTACAAAGCTCCGTGTTTTCCATTACTTCTTACAATTCATCATTTATTTTTTTATTCTTTTTAGTAATTAATTAACAGAACTCTAAATACATGGGGTACACTAATATACTATAGTTCGATAAAATGTATGGAAGGTTAGTGCCGAATAGCCCAAAGTCATAAAGAAGTTTATTCCTTTTTCTTCTCTTTTTTTTCTACTCCTGAGCCGTAAGGGCAATAAAATGATTTATATTCGTATGCTGGCATACCATCTTCATCTATCCTAATTACAATCATAATTTTATCGCTTTACGTTATTATAACTTGATATGTAGTCTCTTTGGTTCATTACAACATACTCTCCACTTAGTGGTATACTAATCAAAACATTATATAAAACTTCTTGATGTGGTCGAGATAACGTAACGATTCGATTCTTAACAAGGGATTAACGTCAATCAGTGAAAGAGACAGCGAAGTGCTTTTCTTTAACAATCTACCTGCGAATGCTATTGGTTCAGTCGTGTACCGTCGTGCCATAGGATCACGATACTAAATTCGTCTCACATCTTAATCCACCATGACGAATTTTTTAATTCTATTTCCACTTCTTTTCTTTGGTCTTCTTGAATATGTAAATGCTTTTCCAAGTGAAGCGGCCATCGCCAAAACTTTGCAAGGTACTCTAAAAACATAATAGACTATAAAAACACAAAATGAAACAAGTGTCCGGATGCTATAAGTTCAAATAATAGAACTAATACAATAGAAAATAGAAATTCTATCGAGTATTTTGATTATCAGTTGTAATGAACTTTTGTATAGCTAATGAATATACTTCTATTTATTTAAAACTGGTTACCATTGATTTATCTTTCGAGAAAGTTAATTGCTAATAGTAATTTTTCTTACGAATCAATGTATAAACTGTCTTTCCGCTACCTGGTGCATCAGAAGGTTTATTAATTGATAATCGATCGTAATTGTTACTGCCACAACATAATTCTTGCATATTAATCAGGAATACAAAGAATTGTCAAAAAGTTTGAGAGATTTATATGTATACCCATGTCGCTGCTATCGCATTTTTAATCAATTACGTATAATTATCTGATCGATTATGAATTTAATGTTATTTTTCTACAAAACATCTGTAAATCACCGTCTCAATCAATAGCACATTAAATTACAAAGACTTTTTCCACAGAAAAGTTATGACTTTTGTTTTAGATGACATAGCCGATATGCGAATGCATAAAATTACCAAACCATCTATTGCAACACGAGCATCTTCTTTCAATAATCTGGCGGATGAGACAGGTGAGAAAATATAAATATTAAATATCATGTTTATTTGTGTAGTAGAGTAAATATCTAAATTAATCTGCTGTTGAATCTCCAATTATATCGTGCTTATATACGTCACGAGTTTTTCTGACACAAAGAACACATATCAGCAAGCACCTGTATACAGGGTGTCCCATTTTAACTTACACAGCTGAATAACTCAAAAAATTGCGAGTCATTTAAAAAATGTTTCAAATAAAAGTTGGTGGGTATCGAAGGGTTGATTCAGCCATGACCTTAACCATGACCTTGACCTACATTCTCAAGGTTATTTGAAGGTCAACTTTAGTTTTTCAAATGAAAACCGCTATTTTTGACCTCGGATTCCGAAAGAGCACAAAATTCTACGTTCGGATAGGTATTCATGTTAGGGGTCAAAGTGATCCCTGAAGGTCTTTTCAAGGTCGAATTCCCGCTTGGTGCAGAAAAGCTGGTTAATCATGATATTGCTGTTTGAGTGAAAGAATTCCATAGATCGGTGACTTCGACAATCATATGTAACTAATGCATGAAATGACGCATTGCATGACCCGGCCACTCAAGGGACAAGTCTGTACAGAGTAAAAGATTTATCAATAACTAGACCCCCTCTCCGCGATGCTTACTCGTGCATTTTTCATGCCACGTGTAAGCACCCCCGGAGCCGACGACGAGAACGTGGGGGGCATTCCGGCTCCATTTCTTTGGCCCTGAAAAGGGCCGATTTGTGTTCGTGTAGCTCTGAAAAGATCCAACCAATGAAGGTTAGACCATTCCGTGATCCAGCTAGTTAACGCAAGATTGTGCAGCAGTTCAGCCAATGAAGGCAAGAGAATTACACAATACAAGATAATTTTTCAGTCTGGCCAATTAAAAAAAAATCAATAATATTCTAATCATTGTTTTCAGCTCTCTCCGTGCGAATAAAATGCTCAAAGTGAGCACCATTATTTTCCAAGCACAACAGCAACCGACGACGAAAATTACGTTGAATATTTCCAAGTGTTTTGGGTGTTATTGCTTCACAGGCTCTTCTTATTCTATCCATCATATTCAATCTTGTTGTTGGAGCTTGGCCATACACAGCATCTTTTACGTATCCCCACAAAAAGAAATCGAGTGGGTTCAGATCCGGTGATCTAGGAGGCCACAAGAATGGCCCAGCCCGCCCTATCCATCGATTTGGGAATCGTTGATTAAAAAATGTTCGTACGTCACGAGCATAATGAGCGGGGGCACCATCTTGTTGATACCATAAACGTAGTCGGACTCCAAGTGGAACATTCTCTAGGTATCTTGGCAAATCATTTTCAAGAAATTCTAAGTACATTGGACCATTAATGGTACGTTCAAAAAAATGTGGTCCAATCACTTGACCGTTACAAATGCCAACCCATACGTGGACGCTCCAACGATGTTGATTTAGCACCTCACGATACCAATGTGGATTTTCTGGTGATCAATAATGGCAATTATACCTATTGAGACTACCATTGCTGATGAATGTAGCTTCATCGCTAAAACAAACCTCCCAAAAGAAATTTGGGTTCAGATCTAACATCTCAAGAGCCCATCTACAAAATTGTTCTCTGAGTACGTAATCTGCTTCGCTTAATTCCTGTACTAGAGTAATGTGATAAGGATGGTAATTGACTGATTGTAACCATCTATGAGCCGTAGATCGAGGAATTCCCAATTCCCGTTGTATTTGACATGTACTAATATGGGGATTTAAGTGTACCATAGCTAAAACTGCAAGCAATCTAGGATCTTTATTACTCTGAAGTCTGTTCCTTCGTCGTTGGCGATGCAGTGGATTATTACGAGATCTCCTCTCAATGTTTATCACTTGTCGAGCATTAGGATGGCGGCGATTTGGAAATCGCTCCACATAAGTACGGGCAGTAAGTCTGTAATTTCTACCACATTCACCCAAGGTTATAAGAATGTCGACTACTTCATTAGGCGTATAATTTGCCATTTTAGTGACAAGAATTTTATTAGATTAGTTAATGCTGGTTTACAAATATTCAAAAAAATGCATAAAGCTTACAGGCTGACAGCAAAAAATTATGATTCACTTTAAAGCAAATTAAGAATATTGCACTACATCGACTTTAACTAAGTTCCTACCGCATCAAAAATCCAGTCCGATGGAAACCATGAGAACTTACTGAAGTCAAATTTTTGTATGGATTATGCTTATTAAAGACAGTTTCAGGTATACGTAACGGAATATGTTTTGCTCTCGAAACCAAATCCGACGGTAGTCGACGATTACGTTTTAATACAGCCAATCTAACTTTACTTAAACAAAACTGCTAGAAAATTACTTATGACGACTGGTTAATGTAATTGTATTTTCATATTTCGATAGACCATAAGCCCTAGTCCTTTTTTAGTTTAAACCAATTAACGCTTGATTTGTTAGACTCAAGTGAGCCAAGCAGACCTATCAGACTTATTGACAGCTCCAACCGATTTCGGTTAATGATTGGTCATGCTGTGTTAAACAAATTTATGTGGATCTCAATAATCAGTGGGTTTGGCGCAAAATGGACAAATTTTTGAGGGGTACTAGGGTAACTTCACTTTGGCCTTCCCTACAGAATGGTGTAGTTGATTATCAATTTTAAGGTTAGCTTTCGTCCTTCGCTGATATCTGGAAAACGATGATACACATGGAAAAAGTAAAATCTGTTGCAGATTCGTGTCGACACTCTCTATCGATCTGTGCAGTCTAAATGTAAAAAGTTTTGTTTTTAAGGTTAAGAAATCGGTTTCTGTTTGTACATCAAAAACTAGTGGGTTCGGTGCCGAAAAGAACAAATGTTTGAGGGGTATAATTACTCCATTGGCTAGCTCTTTTCAGAGCTACACGAACACAAATCGGCCCTTTTCAGGGCCAAAGAAATGGAGCCAAAAGGCCCCCTACGTTCTCGACGTCGGCTGTACAGACTTGTCCCTTGAGTGGCCGGGTCATGCAATGCGTCATTTCATGCATTAGTTATATATGATTGTCGAAGTCACCGATCTATGGAATTCTTTCACTCAAACAGCAATATCATGATTAACCAGTTTTTCTGCACCAAGCGGAAATTCGACCTTGAAATGACCTTCAGGGATCACTTTGACCCCTAACATGAATACCTATCCGAACGTAGAATTTTGTGCTCTTTCGGAATCCGAG
>JARQTJ010000558.1:8373-26048 GCA_030142635.1 Trachelus troglodyta | reverse complement strand
ATGGGTTATGAGAGTTTAAATAATAAGTGAATCTTTAATTTTGCGAAAAAAGAGATTTTAAATAACTTATAGTGTTTTATTTTTAATGGAATTATATGTTTGCCAATTTACATTTTTATATTTTATGAGTTGGATAATAAGGTAGATATGTATTTTAATTGATAATAATAGATTTCGTGTTAATAAAATAGATGTTATATTATAACTCTCACACACACACACACACACACACGCACGCCCGCACGCACGCACGCACACACACACACACACACTCGTGCACATTCTTATACTCTGTATTTTCCGGGGTTTTCCTGGTGTAAATAGTTCCGCTATTCTTTTCCCTTGTCCAATGTTTTACCAGGTTTTTCCCAAAATAAAAATTTCCGTTAATCCTTTCGACCGGATCAGGGGACACATTACACCAAATACAATAAAAAATCTGTTCGACGCTACCCGGGCCATCGGTACCTGGTTCCCAGGTTACACGATCGTTATCCTCGATACACACCTTGGCGCACCGAGACTATGACGAAGCTTAAATATTTTTCCAAGAAGAGTTCCAGTGTTCCGCCTCCTACTGAGCACATTAGCTACGCGCTCCAGACCAAATAGAAAATTCGACAACAAAGTACTGGGTATTCACTTGTATCTTACCTTGTGCACAGCCTCAGATCATCACTTACAGGTATCCATTGAACTACTGACGATAGTCGTCGTAATCGCATTCCTTGTCAACAATTTGATGTATAGATATAAATATATAATGATAGAGGGAAGGTGAGGGAAACGATACGCTTACACTATCAACAATAATAACGCAATAAGTGCTATGTATATGTATACACATACATAGCTAAAGGCCTTGCATGTGCCGAAACCACTGTGAAAAAACTACGCTTAACCTAAGGAAACTTCCTGTGACTGTATTGTACAATGTAGGTACACAAGAAAAACAATCAGTAATCAACCTGAACAGTTCATTTATATCACTACGCAAAAAAAGGATTGTTCAAAAACGTCTTAATTACACCACAAAACTTTGGAAATACTCGAGTCGAAATAAAGAAATACAATCGTCGTAACAGTACCAAGTCCAAAGAAAGAAAGAGAGAGAGAGAGAGAAAGAATCTCATCTAGGCTACTGTTGTGCCGTAACGTCTCGGTGACGAAGGAGTTCGTTCGAGAGGTTAGGGCTAAGATATTTTTGGGATCGTTGCCGGTTAATGAGTTAGAACTCGCGTGAATATAAAAAAACTGAGAAGGTTTATTAAAGTAATCAAATGGTTTGTACAGTAATTTCGACGTATGTCAACTTGAAAACATAGGCACCGTTCGGTCTTCCTATTTCCTGTACCGAGTCTACTCCACGAGACCACCTTATCCGTTCGGATTCTAATTGTAGACTGTCGATTTTCGGACGTGCAGCCATAAGTTGGACTTCCGAAAAGTGATTATTGTGCGATTTTCCGATTTCCACATCTCGGTTGCCAGGCCGTCTTTAGTTCTGACTTAGCGCATTACTACACGCGTGAATTACTTGGCCTGGCGTTTCTCGATGGGGTCAGGAGACTCCCAGCACACCACTACGTAACCTAAAATTTGTTAAGGCAGTAGTCAATCGCAGTTCAAGTCAATCAGTCCAGTTCAGTCAGAAGACACAGCAGCCTTTGACCTAACAAAAAATCTAAGTTTGAATCCAGAGTGCAAGTCCAGATTCTGAGTCCATTCTAAGTCTTTTGTCGCTACTTTGAGAGTTTGTAGCCTGATCTGGTTAATCTTATATATCTTATTGAGAATCCTCTTAATAACTGTAAGCTGCTTTTTATTTTCTTTACATTATGAATATTGTATTGAATTTATTGCAATCCGTACTCATCCAATCCCTAAAACCTCCTGTAATTCGTCATATTTTAAAACATATGCGTATTTGATTGAACACTTGCAAGGAAACGTTATTAAAGGTAAAGCGTAGGTATCATACTGTAAGTGTAATAAGAATTAAGTTTTATTGTGTTCCATTATAATTTCAATTAGTTAACGATCAAATTTTTCTACATAACTATCGCCATATTCAATTCAAGGATTATTTTAATATTTTACAATTGTTCTCAATTTATTTTTATCTTAGACTGATAATTTTATTTTGAACCTAAAAGTAAAACGTTATCCTTGATACGGATCCAAATACCCGTAATGGCCGGTTTCTTTACCTTCGGATAAGTTTCGAATAACTTTATACGAAAGATATCTCTTAGTATAGATGATAGCTATCAGTTAAATAAAAGTATCCGAAGGTGAAGACAATAGCTATAAAACTTGTAGTTTTTGAGTTCGCATCAACCGTCCCGTCGGTAACTGCTCGACGTTTATCTACAAGTTACATGACTCTTAACGTCTTAAGGTAGTGTCATGTGAATTAATTTTCGCCAGGTTTTTCATAAATTTTATGCCTAATTCTTTAAAATAATACCTTTAAAATGACCCTAATTTGATTAAGATGGATCGTTCAGAAGTATGGGAATATAATTTCAAAATTTTCAGTTTTTATATGGATTCCCTACGTAGTAAGTATACGGCAAACATATTTCGTTTTTTTTTTCATCTAAACGAGTTGTGAAATGTTGATAAAAAACATGTGTGATGATTTGATATAAAGAGATGAAGTCAAATTTTCTAAATTGTATACCGTTTCGTTTCTAAGATATTAATAGTTAAAACGAAAAATTCATCCAAATATCGTCGCCCGAGCAAACTGCGATGAATGGCATAGCAACAGTGCGATCTACCCAAACCATGTGATTGCAGTAAAACGTGCGCGAACGTATCAAATAATTCGACAACATCGACGTTAAATTGAAGAAAGATATTCAGGAACTTGTTATATTCGGATTGTAAAATCATACCCAATGGTTTGCTTATATTCATTGTTTATTATTTTAAATAAAAACCTGTTATGAAATCTCAAAAAGAACAAAAATACAACGCAAAGAAGATAGAGAAAGTAACAAATACATAAATATTTTATAAATATTAACAATAATAAAATTGATGAATTACTCATATAATTCAAAGAAGGAAACAATTTTCTTAATAAACTTTTTGTCTTTAGTAACTCGTGGTTTATCATCACATGCAACGTTGTCACTGTCGTGACCGTTGTGTGTCTTCATATAGATGAAACGGATATTTCCATGTGTGTGAGAAAATAATTTGTACGCTTTCAAAAGTACATCCATTTTAAACTTACTTTAACGCCATACACGTTAATTAGTAACCCTAAATTTACTTTTCAAAGAATATTTCATTGCAGTATCATCATGGATATTGAATGTCTCTGTTCTTTTCTTGAATAAACTTTTTAATACGACTGTCGCCCGACACTACCTTAAGGCGCAAGTAATAGGTCGATCCCCGGTAATATTCTGGAATGGGGCGACCCTAAGCGTTAACCCCTAAGCAGGCTACTTAAAAATCGATAAAGTAGAATGAATCGGTTTTAAATTTCCTACTTTATCGATAGTATGCAATCGTTATTTGGACGTTACAATATACATTAATTATTACTGTACATTTCATATTTATATGAAATTTGGAGTCTACTTACCGAATAAATATTTGAACAAAATGTTTTAGGAAATGCGTAGGCTCTTTGGTTGTCAAGCTATACAAAACAGAACGTATAATACTTTTGTAGCTGAAATCTCTATCGGTTTATGAAAAACAAAATAACGATATTAAGAACTTCAAACTTTTTAAAAAGCTGTCTGAATCTGAATAAAGTTTCGTACATGATACAATTTTAAGAAATTTTGTTTCATATAGTAGTATTCGTAATTCCATCTTATAGAATATTTAATAATGTGAAACCTCGTTATTTTATTTTGTATATTATTTGGTTATCTCAATCTAATTATCTGACTAATCTGTAGGTAAAACGTCCTTAACCACCGAAGGAAATATCATAGTTTCTTAGTCAAAACAGTCTCAATAGCATTATTACGTAGGTATTCTATTTTGTTAGTAAATTGTTTTAATAATTATTATTGAGCCATAAATTATAATTCCAATTATAATAACTAGATACGTTCTGATTATGATTACAATAATAGAAGTTCACAAGTATTTTATTTAATTTTTCTTCGGGTCGCGTGACTTTTAAAAAATAATTTTTTACTTAAAATTTAATGAAATTAGATTATTTTGCTCAAATAATTATTTTTTCTAACATTTTTTGCAAAATATATTTTCAAGAATAACAGCGCAACAGAACCTACTTCATTTGCTGCAATTATTGCTGAACGTTTGCTGCATATTTGCTCGCGTTATTTTCCTTATTTCTGTTTAACAGAAAAATTTAAAACATATTCTCAGGATACCTCTGTTGAAAAGTAAGTCAACTGTTTGACCCAGATACGTTGTGTTATCTGGGTCGCTTCATTAAATTATAGTGCATAATAAAAGAATTCTGTATCCAATAAACGTATTAATTTCTTCCTTTCAGTAAATATTTATATTTTATATATAATTTATATACAGATTATATATGCCCGTTTATATATATAAAATATTATATATAATTTATATATCATTTATATACAGGGTATCCTGTCTAACGAGTCGAATACGGTTATGACTTCGCTCGAGTAAAGAGACGTCCGTGCTGCCCCACTATTCGGGAGATTTCAATTCGGTTAAGAAGTGAAAAATGTGACTGAACCCTCACCTCATCAAAACATAAGACTTACAAATAATAGGGGATGCGTGAACATGATTTCGCTCGGACAATGCCACAACTTTATTCGACTCGTTAAATAGAACAACCTGTACATACAATATTTTCACATGGGAAATGGAATAGTGATTTATCGATATGTTTGATCTGCTGCAGATGATTAATATTGATGCCCAGCATCGGTACCAATAAGTACGAAAACATATGGTGAAGAAGATACAGTCGTTTTCAGTAGAGAACCCTAGAGTCCATCTATTTTCCGGCACCCCCGAGGAAGACACATTCTATAAATCATAGCCTACACAGCCTGCAATTGCAGAACTTCTATGAAAATGCATTTTCTTAAATGCTATTGGAATGGCTTTAGTAGTAATTGATATATCTGTTTCGCATTCCATTCGCATTTACCAAACTACGCCCCAATTCACCTACTAATGTAACCTAAAAATATATTCAATATTGTAAGACGACAAGACTCGAAACTTTTATTACCATATTATAAATGCACAAAACATCTTAAAAATATATAATATACTTAGAATACGTTAAGATCAATAGATTATAACTTATAGAAAGAGCAGATTTTTTCACAATTCGAATTTCTGTGCTACTCGTAATATTTAACGTAATGGTTCAGAACCTTTTCATGTATTCCTCGATAAGTAAGAGTGTAAGTGAACAAAAACGCTGACTTATCTGTAAACGGGAAAATTCGCCAATTTGCCCATTACACGTCTCAAGATATCTATCAATAAGACTGTTTTGATTTCTTCAGAGATTTCGCCATGTGTGATGGCTTCTGTCTTATTATCTTATTGGATTTTGAGTAGTTCATTGGCTCATTGACTTATCTTATCGAACCTACCGCTTTTGTCTGTAGTTTTCATACTAAAAGATTTCTCTGAGGAAGCACTTATAGTTACGTAGTTACTTTCTTCCCCGTGTTTTTTCCGTGAATATCATCCGTTTCCGAATTTGCGTCAACGTACATTTTTTCGGATGAGAATCTTTGGACTATCATCACCGTCATCTGCAACACCTCAGACATATTCAATATCTTCACAATCAAAAAGAACTATTTCAAGTATAATTGTATACAACATTTCGTAGCAACCCCAATAAATAATAGTACATCTATCCTTTGTGGTCATGCCGCTCATCTAAAGAATACGTCCTGGAAATTATTAGCCCTACAAGAAAAATTTTATAAGAAAATGACGAAAGACGAAAATTTAAGATTCGTTATAAGAAAGTAAAACGAATGAATGGAGAATGTAAATTGTGAGCGAGCGGCAGATGACAGAGTAGGAAAGAGCACTAACAATAAGAAACATGACAGTCGGAAAATGTTCTTATATGACACTACACGTACATCGGAAAAGGTGCACGTGCACACGCGTGATAGCAATATTCTTGGAAGACTCTTTGAGATTGGTACAAGAATAGAATCGAACGAACAGGATTTATTACGAGTATGTCGCCTTACGGAGAGGTTAAAATGAAACTGGAGCGATTTTTTTTTACTTTTTAGGTACGACCGCACGTTCCATGCGGGACTAACTTATGCTTTCGCCATCGCAAAATATAGATGCGCGCTCACATCGTGCGCATGTTACAAATAGCCGTGTATAGCCCCTACCGATCGTATTTTGGTCAAGATTACGCAGGGACGAATGACATCACGGTCAAAGCGACATCAGTTTTACTTTGAGGTGACTTATTTGCGTTTTGATTCGTAAGGAGGTGGCCCCTCAAAATGGAACTGACATTGCGGCGTGATGACACAAGATACGTAAAGTCAGCCAATCAGAACGAAGAGGGTTCAATTGCGTCACTGTCTAAATGCGCAGAACTGCCAGTGGGTATACCTTGTCTATTTGTATCATGGTCGTGCGTACATGCATGCGTATATTCGCAAAGCCGAAATCGTCTCGAAATCGTCTTGAAATTTAAACGCCAACTTGAGTTTCTGATGTAGATGACATTTTAAGAAATCTAATACATACGATTTCAAAACAGCGTATGCATATAAATCGAGACTTAGTGCGATATGTCTGTATCCGAAATTCGGCGTGAACCGTTTAATCAATGGTGTTAAAGTTACTAGTAAGAATCATGGGACTGTGAAGCACTTTCAGTTAGAAAGTTCTGCCCCTACAGAATTAATTCTTTTGCAACGGCGAATGCGTATGATGCGCGCCGCATGGCTCGAACTGTCCTGCCTCACGGCAAACCTGTTTGCCCCGATATTTTCAATTATACACTATCTTAGTTTTTCATTCATTTGCGGGCTCTCTTTGCTGCGTGTTTCCGTAATATAAAAACGTACAGCATTCCGTAACGTTTCGGTGAAATATGCCTACAGTGGTATGCTGAACTTTTCGTTATCGTCGCGAAAAAATAACTCGCATGCAATCAATGCAGGCTGCATTATATTAGCATGCAGTCGATTGTCCATTTTGTATTACAATACACACATTATACATTACTATAATGCGGAGTAAAACATAACCACTGCAGGGAGTAATCAAACGTGCTCCTTGCATATCACAGCTGTCCTTCCTCATCGTCATTCTCACCATCTTTTTCTTGATCCTCGCATCTCCTCTCTGACCATTTACCTTCATCTCCTCGACCTCGCCTTTCTCACTGTGCCAAATGTCCATTATCTCTTTTGCGCGACATGATATGTTTATACGGGGAAGCAAGAGCCTTCAAAGAAAACAAACTCCATGTATTCAATTTGGCTTCATCAATTTTCGGAGAGCCATATGTTATTCATTCCGGAATAATAATGAATCCCTGCGATAAATCGACACGGAAACGACATCAATCAGCTGTATTTTTCACCATGAAAGGGAATTCAACACTGGCCGACAGTATTGTCGACTACTCTACGAATTTTTCAAAAATCTTTACGTAAGGTGCAACGTTTAACGAAATGTCGATAGAAACTTTGTGTGTGTGTGTGGTGTGTATTGTAACGTTCCGCTCTTATATTCCTCAATCTTTAATCTTTTTTCCTTCCTAATCATTTATTCCCGATAATGGATACGTAGAGCCTCACGTAAGAGTGTACAGCGCACTGTGGTTGTATATAATAGTATCTGAGAGAACTCCTCAAATCTTAAAATTCCTCAAGAATCCTATCGACCTCTAACAGCGAAACCGATAAAGGATAGGGAAAAATAGAACCTCTAAATCCCTAATATTACATAATTCCCCTAAAATTAGTCACAGCGACAATCATGAGGCAATAATATTAGAGATTATTACGTTAAACTGGAATCATGTAACTGGAATCAAAACAAACAAGTGCTTAGGCGCTATCAGCCGGCACGCGTCAGACACAATAGAAATACTAGTAAGCCGGTATTTGAAGAAACCGCTAATCCAATTAGTCAAATTAAATGGTCAAATTAAATATCAAATCAAATATCAAATCAAAAAAAAAGCCACGTTAACACTTTGGGAGAATAAAAATCGTTATTCCCACTGAAAATAACGTATTTCTCTCGAGAATATAAGCTGCGGCTTCCTCGATAGGAGGACACTCTATTCTCGGATACCGATTCCGACTCGTCTCGTGCATTGTTAAGATTCGTGTACACAAAAAGACGACAAGAAGCAGTAAAGATTGGAAGTAAGTAGAAAATCTATCCTTTATTCCAGAGCGGACCAACGAACAGTATTGTACTGCAAACTGTGGGAACTCATCCTAAGAAATTCCTGGTCTTGGAGAGCATTGTGTCTCAACCCTGTATCAGGTAATCTGCTATCCATGTAGATCTTCTGCAGCAAAGACATTGTGCCGAAGCTGTCAGAAATCGACCAAAAACACTAAGCCTCATTCCTTAAAAAGCTCAACTCTCAACATCATTCTGACTAGTAGCTGTCTGAGCTCCCCACAGTCCTTACCAGGTCTAAGGAATCATTGTAATACCCCCTAAGTGTCAAGAATGATATTCCAAATACCTCTGCGTCATCCTGCAGTGAAGTTATTGTAATAGAACTGTCAGGATTGCAGATTCTCCTCAATGCAACCCACCTAAAAAGACTCAGCTCCCAATATCATTGTGATTAGCAGCTGTCTGAGTCTAAATGTTCCTCAAGATAAGAGATTCGGCAAACGGGGGTTATGGTTATCATTTGTGGATTCTGAATCATTATCATCCCTATCATCAGCTGGCCTACAATCATCGGACGCATTGTGCAATCTGCTGTATTGTAGTACCAATTATTCCTTTCCCGTTCCTAGAAGTTAATAAACAGAGAAAGTAAACGAACACACTTCTTGTCGCCTACGGTACGATAATATAACTGGAAACAATTATAAAAGTGCGTGTGTGCGGGAGTGGAAATAGAAATTTAAGGACTTTCTAGAGTGTAATTTATAGGACAATATAGCAACATTATTTAATCTTAAAGATCAAGTGTTATTTCCTATCAAGACGCCTGCCCAGTGCACAAACCCCTTAAAAAGACTCGTGATTCCTAATCGTCGAAAATCACGAAACTTCTCAATATATATATAATAAACATGTATGTCAGTACACGCATGAGCATCTGTGTATGTGTAATTCATTGAATATATAATTGTGGATGTCGATAGTAAAGGACACACTGAGATAATTTTATGCTAAAAAATATCTTGAATGTTACGGTAATCGTGGGACATCATGACATTTTAGTCTATATTATAGATCTACATTTAAGATAATAATATAATTATAGTGAAATATTTTGCTGATGACAGGTATTAAATTTGGAAACAAGTAAACTGTCAAAATGTTTGATATTAAAATTTTCAATTAATTACGAAAGTATTAGTAAAATATTCCTACAGGAAATCTTAAACGAAAGTTTTAAATACTTAATTGTTTGAAAATTAATTTCTGTCGATTAAAAATTTAATGATTAGGGCTACAAATATGTCAATTTGATGGTCAAGTATGTACGTTACTAAGGTGACCAAAAATATTTACCTTATATAAAATTTTAATAGTGAGCACGCAAATTTTACCATACTCTATGTAGAAATTTATTGGCTGTACTTTTTTACCATGCTGATAGGAAAATTCATTTGTGACAAACAAAAGATTATGTTTTTATCAAGGAAATTCAAATGACAAAATGTCCCGAGACTACTATTTTTACGGTAATTATTATTATGAATTTTTCAAGATTTTTTAGCATTTATTTTCTCTGTGTATTAAAGTAACAGTATATAATGAAATATGTAATTTTTTCATACCTGTCATACTTTTCATACTTATCACTTTAATGTTGTGATCGAACCTATTCTTGGTGTGAATTCGTCATTATCATTTCCATATTTCCTATCATATATAACTTTTCATTTTTTCCATTTCTACTTTTAATCGTTATTTGATGCCTGCGTGATTACTGCACGATCGCAGTATTCTAACGAATTATCGAATACATTGAAAAAATCAACAATGTCATAATCTTTAGAGTAAAGTTATTATGGCAAATGTTGAATTAAATGGCAGAACCTTACTAAACCTTTTTTTCCATTTAATTATACTGATTAATAATTTCTAAAATATTTGGTACAATGTGAGAGCGAAAAAAAGCGAGAAAGAGAGAGAAAGGAAGAGAGAGAGGGGGAAGGAGAAGAGAGAGAGAGAGAGAGAGAGAGAGAGAGAGAGAGAGAGAGAGAGAGAGAGAGAGAGAGAGATGGGTGAATTAAACGTGTTGAACAAATTCCGGATTAAGGAACGAGAAACCCATAAACTCAGTCTGATCCAAATTCATCATGAAAAGTTTATCTGTTGGCGTAAGATCTGTCTTCTCCGATGTAAATTGCTTGTCGAAGTTACTCACGTCCTTTCGGTGTTTCTAAACAAGAGAAAAATAAAAATGCGTATACCTAATTGTCGAAATATTTACTCACGTTATTCTGTTTACTTTCAATAGTTCGCTACTTACTACTTTTTCTAAAGCAATCAAAGAATACTCACTATTTTGGGCTTGAATGGCGGTTGAACCTCTCGATTTTCAATCTTGTCCCAATCAATACGCCTGAAAAATGCATGGCTACGTACGTCTTCTTCTCCACGCAAACCGCAACCAAGTCGTTTGCTGGGATTTTTTGTGAGAAACTGCGGAATAAAAATGAGGAAATAATTGCCAAGATCCAAAAAGAGAAGAGAAAAAAAACAGAAATTGGAAATACATATTAATCTCACCCCTTTGCAGGCCTCTTTTGCCTCCTTAGAAAGACTCTTGGGATAGCTGACATTGTGATCGGTAATGGCTGCAAAAAGTTCCTCTTCGTCCTCACCATCGAATGGCGGTTGGCCTACTAACATCTCATAAAGCAGAACACCGTAGGCCCACCAGTCTACGGATTTTCCGTACGGTTGATAGAGAATTATCTAATATACGTAATATAACAGATGGAAGTATAAAGATAAGAATATTGAAAATGTACTGTCACACCATCCCATTCATTAAAATATATTGATAGACTCACCTCCGGTGCTATATAGTCTGGTGTTCCGCAAAACGTCTTTGTAGTTTTGTCACCTGTAATTCCCTCCTTACACATACCGAAATCCGCAATCTTTATGTGTCCGTCTTGATCCAGTAGGACATTATCGAGCTTCAAGTCACGATATACGATGCCGCGGATGTGAAGAAAAAAGAGGCCAATCGCTATCTCTGATGCATAGAATCTAAAACATTGAATTCTCAATTACCTTCCTTGTGCTTAGCTTCTCTTTATGTATTTATTCTAGTTTATTACATCCCACTTACACTGCGACCGGCTCCTTAAATTTACCACATTGTTGTATTTGAAACATTAAATCGCCACCATTAACATATTCCATTACAAAATATAGACGATCCTGCAACAATAATCATATTTATGTACTTGTAGATGGTCTATGACGAAGTAGGATTAAAAGTTTAACCATTGTTTGGAAGCAGGAGTGTAGCTGAACGAGAAATGGTGGTTTACTCGAGAGCGCTAGTACTCTTTTCTCGACCATTGTACATTCAACATCGTCATCTTGAATAATGATATCTTTTTTTAAAATCTTTATAGCGTACAGTTCATCCGTGCCCTTCCGTTCAGCCAGCATCACCTATAAAAAATTAAGATTTTTTAAAATTCATTCTTTTGAAGCATGATGCGACACTTCTTCGTGGGTTTTGGCCATGTGAATGTGCACCTTGCCGAAGCTGCCTTTACCCAGGACCATCAGGAAGTTGAAGTCTGTGGCGCGTATTACATCGCTTTTTCCCATATTATGTGGTACGTCTTTATCTTGGGTCATGGAGGTCTTCTTCGTCACTGACGTCTTCTACAAAGGTAATACAACAATACGATGACTCTCTAGTAGCTCTAGTTATATAATACTATAATATTATTATATTTTCACGAAACGAAAAAAAAAATGAGGGAACTCACTCGCATCTTAGTCTTGAGTTCAGCAAGATCCACACCCTCCTCGGGAACAGGAACATTATAAAACTCGCCCTCCTCTTGGGTCAGAAGCTTGAACCATCCGCTAGCGGGAGCTTTGATTAGTTCAGATATACCAAACGATAAAGAACCCATAAAATCATTCCGAGATGTTCGGTCCCAATCCCACACTTCGATCAAAAGTCGTCTATCCTTATCTTCGGCTTTCAGCTCACTATAAGTCATAGATATTAGGTAATCGAAACACATTTTACAATCGAATTACTCACAAAGTGATTGTCTCGTTCCATTCAGGATTGAGTGAAGACTTGATTGTTTTTGTTTTCTTCTTGACATTGTCTGAGTCCGGAATTAATTTTAGCTTTACGTATGGATCCGAAAGTCCATTGGGATCCATGGGTATGAGGTTTCGGCCCTGCTTTACTGCGAGCGTAAAAGTTATTAATTCTCAAAAGATTGAGCACGCTGTTCTCTACCTTACTGTATATCTAAAGTTTAGTAATGGAATCAAACGAACAAATGACGAATATACAATGTAAATGGGAGTGAGATTAATTCAAGAACTGAAAATTTACCTTCGACGGTGAGCTTGTTTCCGGAGCAGGTAATATGCAGTTGTATTCGACCGCGACGTTCTGTGTGATCGCATCCACATAAATTTGGCACGCTTTCCTCACACCGCTTGTGCACGTTCATGTCGCATGCTACATCATCAAATTAGAAAAAAAATAATGTGCTTGGCGATTTCTTTTAATATCTTGTAATACATGAATTCACGTTCAGTATGAGCCATCTATTAATTATTAATTGCCGAACTATATTATTTTCTCATGAGCATGTAAAAGCCACTATTACGACTGAGAAACGTCACGTTTGCTACATTTAGTAGATCTATGAGGTCGAGGACGATGACAAAGACAGCCATGACGTTTCTCGTCGACGACATAGATATGAAAAGGATAAATGCGCTCATAATGATAGATTGAAAACGAAAGTGGCACAGATTCACTGAAGAAATAATGATAGGTAACAGTAATAGTATTGTATCGGTTTAGGCGTAGTAGATATATAATATTAGCATATATATACGATTACATTATATATAATATATAGTATATACATAGTCTATGTAAATAGATATAGGAACTACCTAAGTAAAGAGAGATACATGCACGATGAAAGACTATTTAGGAGTTGTAGACAATACCGAGGATTCGAAATCGACAGGGGTCTACAGAAAAAAGAGAACGAGAAATCCTTGACAACGAAGGTGGACATTATTCTCAATAAAACTTTAATGCAACATGATAAGTAACAGAGAAGGGTATTAGGCCAATAGAGCGAAAGATGAATAGTGAATAATAGTCCGTAATCAACAGTACACACAGAATTAAGTTGAGACATTATGTAATGTTAATTGGAAACATATGACGTTATATATAATCATATGTAATGAAATACACAATTTGTAAAAAAAATTACAGATTTGTACAAACTTTTAGAGACCGCGCTGATACAGAATAATTAATTTTCAGAAATCTGTCAATTCTACAAGGCATTTTTGGCATAAGATCCCCCAATTTATTTATCCTCGTGACTCATCGATGTACAGATAACCGTATACATATATATATTGATATAGGAGTTGAAATGTAATAGCTACGAGCTGTGCTCTTTAGTTTTGCTATCGTGTGTATTACATCATTAGGTCAGGTGAGGTACCGGATGAAGTACCTCTTATTTGGAAAACGTAATAAGAAAATATACGAGAAGCGTGATGGGCGTATACACGCTTACGATTATTACATAATACTCGCGGAAAAAATACTAAGAATTGATGGGTAATACGTCTCCATGTGGAATAAAATTCTATCGTGGTTTCTGTATAATCCAAGGATTTACTGTAGTGGCTAGTTCTGAACGAATAGAAAGAGGATCGTGAATAAGAAAGATGAACGGAAACGAAAATTTTAAAGTCTCACTATAATCTATTATGTGCTTGGGTCCTAACTCTATCATTACTTTATTTTCTTTCTTTCTTATATTCGAAATAATGATGTATGTGTATACAATATCTTTTCAAAGGGTCTCAAACCAGGGGACTAGAAACTTCCTGAATGAAATTTGAAAGATGACGAGAGCATTATTCGGTGTTAGAGTCGAAAAAGCGAACTTTGCTACATCGGCGGACCAAACTTTTCTGTTTTGTTTTGTTTAACTACCTGAACACTTGAGTCCCTGATGCGCGATGCCGTGAAGCATCGAGCCGCAGTGGTCGCAGAAGGTTGGCGTCAGGTACGTGAAAACATCCCATTTGTGTGGCGCGCTCACGGCCTGAGAACACAAACACGGGGCCCAGAGCCCAATTTCGTCATTGCACTCTATGCTTGAGGATTATATGCCTCGGTTTATTACGACGAACGACTTCTATTTTTTCTTTTCCTTTCTCCTCCTATCACTTTTTTCTCCTCATTTCTTTGGAACTTGTGTCTGTAAGCAATCTGTGCTAGTCGCGTAAATGAGGCAGCAAGGCAGGTTAAGTGTTTTGGCTGGTGGACGACATTACGACGATTAAAGCATGAAATTCTCACGTTGCCCTATGACTTTTCTTGAAAATCCAAACGTTCTTGACATAGATAGTATCTATAGACATATGCCATTCGGCGACAAGTACAGAGCATCCGACGAAATTCGCGGACACAATTCATTTTCACGAAGACGCGACTAAAGGATGAAGGGTTTCTGTATCTGTCGAGGACGTGAATGGAAATATCAGCGAAGCATCCATACACCAAAAACGAGATGGATTTCATTCTCATGAGTTCACAAAGCAGAGTTGGCGCTTTCGCGAGACGGTGAATGCTCGTAACTTATATTTTGAGTCGATACATCATTACCAAGGAGTAAAAGGCCATAAAATTCGTTAACCGCATCAGGTTGGCTACCAAAATCATGAAACTGATTTCATGAAGGGTCTGAGACAATTGTAGAACAACTAGTACCAAATGCACCCAAAAGTAATCTTTCGCCCGTCTTAAGAAATTTATTTAGTTTGTATTGTAATTTATTTTATCAGTATAAGCACCCTGTTTCTTAGTAACAATGCACGTCTTCGTCTTGGACATTGACGATATAAACTCATTACTTTAGGCTATTTGAAAGATGCTTCCTGCATTGATCTACAGGTTTCAGTTTGAGTCCAGAACGGCTGCAGAAAGGATAGAAATTTTGTAACCAAAAAAATATGACAGCAATCAAAATAAATTCCTTTTGCCGAGGAAACTCGTCTGCAAGGTCTAGTGGTGGACCGGAGTGGGTTAGTTACAACTTCCACCCATTTCTATTATATGAAGAAAACGTCCATGGCGATGTGTTAACCCCTGACGGGTATACCCCCTACATCGAGTTCCCGACCCAAATTTCGGACAGTATAAGATTCAGGTAAAATCAGTCGCTAAATGCAATTTCTCCCTCCATCATAGTTTTGTTTGAATCCTTGAAAAAAAGGTAGGATAGCCGGCGGCGTCAGCTATTCAGTGGCTTTTGCGGTGATTTGTATTTTTTTTGTCATTCTGGGTATATCGAGTACCCAGGTGTACTTTTAGCGGCATAGCCGGAATTTCATGAGACAAATATTTCGTATCTATATAGTATCTAACGTAATTATTTGAACGCTTGCATTTGCGCTTTTTAACATGTGAAATATATAATATATATGTTAAACTGAATTCATTAAACCAATATATCTATGGAAAGTGGAAAGTCTCAAGATTACATGAGTAAAATCACAAAATAATTCAATGACATGTACGGAATTTAATTAGTACATTGGGTATCAAGGAGACAAACTCAGTCTTTTAATTCCGAGCGTAAATTTGCAATATGAGTCGTAGGCAAGCACGTGCGCGAACCGAAGACAAATATTGCAAATACGTGACGCGTAAAAAACCTTACCTTCGTGGTGTACACGATACTTTATATAACAAAAGCATTGTTTATAAATTTTTTCACGAAACAACGTATCAGAAAGTAAATAATTAAAATAATAGAGAAAATATGAGGAAGGCGAGGAATGGGTCGAGGGCGAAGTCTTGGTGGTGGTGCAGGGGGCGTAGCCCCCCCACCCCCCGACTATCTCACAACAAAAGTTTTGAAATTAATATAAAATATGTATTTTTCTGAAAAGCTATAAAGTTATTTTACTATTTTTATAATTATGTATTATGACAGTACAATTGTGAAATATCATTCCTTCACTGTTTAACGAAATTATTGTGCTTTTTGAGCTTGATGTATCTGTATTTATTACGCCATTTATCTTTTAGCGCTTCAACGGTGAGCTATTATAGTATCAGATTTCTTGCGTGATTCAATTGAAGGCATATTTATTGAGGTCGATAAATGGTTGCAAAGTTTAGCTTTTTTTGAATGGACTCTTCTATATATCCCTCTGCAACATTGCTCGATTTTCAACCTCCGTCACATTTTAACTTTAGGAGGAATAAAACATTTTTTTTAAAGGCAAATACTAAAATGGGTTAAGTTTTACCCAAGCAGTAAATTCAATATTTAAATTCTTCTAATCGTATATTATGAATTGTATTTAACAAAATGTTCATTACTAAGCTATATACTGTTTTATTGCATTAAATATGGAACATTTATGGATTTATATTTAAATTAATGGAAAGAAAATATAATTTTTATTCTTTGTTTTAGTCTTTTCTTAGTTTATATTCCGGACCATCCTCGCTATCAGAATCAGTGGTGGGCAACCACTAAATATTTAGAGTAATTAATTACATTTAAATTACTAATTACACTCTTAATTTGTAATCAGACATTTTTCTAATTAAAAACTAAAGATGTAATTAGTAATTAAAATGTAATTAATTACAAAAATGTCCAACACTGATCAGAATACATTACGATAAAACTGAAATTATACCCAAAGTAACCAGTAACGGTAAAATGTATTGCACTCAACAAAGGATCTGCCTGGCGTAACGACACTGGCAGGCGCGGAAAAAAACCCCTCTTGAAAGGCCGGACCCATCGTTTGGTAGAAAGGGAGGGGGTAACCCTGTTTCAAAGGAAATTTCTTACCTGACTTTGTACAGTCTCTTACAAAACCCACTAAAGCGAATCAGAAGAAATGATTAAAATTTGAAAAAAAATTATATCAACAAGGGTAATGCCTTTTAGGAAAAGTTATATTCTCAGATGGTCGAAATTATGTATATGACGAACACCAAATGCAGAGTTGAAGATGCAGAACTCATATCAAACAATAAAATACGGTGGAGGTTCCATTGTGGTCTAAGGTTGCATGGCAGCTAGTGGTATAGGAAATTTGGTATTCATCGATGGCACACTTGATAAACATAAATATTTAAACATTTTAAGAAACAATCAAGAGACTCGGTCGAGTCTCGCGCCAAGTACAGGCAACCCGCCGTACAGGGCACAGCTCGCAGAGACTCTTTA
>JARQTJ010000555.1:9659-113379 GCA_030142635.1 Trachelus troglodyta | reverse complement strand
TTATCTACTCCGTATATGATCCGAGATTTTCATTTAGGCTCAATTTTATATTTTGAATAAATTTTGAAAGTAAATCAAGATGAAATAATATTTACTAGTATTTGGAAAGCTTTATTCAATTTTTCGATTTTTCAATATTTCTGTGCAATTAATTTTTTTCTTCTTCTCTCTTCCTTCTTCTTCTTATTTCTTTTTGGCTTTATGCCCTCATAGAGGGCCAAGTACCAGGAAATCTATTGTCACTACCGGGCTTCTGTACGAATGCTTTTATCTTACCTACGTGAAGTTACTACTGATGAAACATTTTTCAAAAATTGAGGTGCTGCACGGGTGTCAAGTTGGCACCGCACTTTCTTAAAAATATTTCCAAAATAGGCTTTTTCAATAGTTCTTCAGAAGTTCTATAGTTCCCGGTCTCGTTCTAGGGGTTGCTTTGGGAACCAGCGTTGAGTAGCGAAGAACCTCTGCCCACCAAGCTACGCGTTCGTGTTCACGTTTAGCTTGGCTACGACGGGATTCGCATTGTCGACGGAGGCGATAATCACAAAATCCTACTTCCAGACTCGCCGCTAGGATTTAGCGTCATGATTTTGGTATCGTCTAAAACCGTGGCTTTGTGCATCTCCCTACTCATCTCTAATTTCTATACTACCTGCAACATGTGTTAAAAATTAGTATCAACTTCGAAAAGGTTCGAGAGACACGAGTTGTATTAAATTTTGAAAATTTTCTTATTGGGTTAATTTTTGTGTTTATTATAAATCTGCATAATGACGATAGATTTGGAAGAGTATAAACGTCGTGTAGTTGAAATTAAAAGACAGGCATATGAAAATGATATTAGTGAAATTGAGGTGGAAAAGATATTTGAAGAAGTCTTTGAAATGTTGGAGACGAGACAAGCAAGAAAATCATGTAATCTAATTATGCTGATCAAGTCTGTAATATTCCTCGTTTTTGCCCTGATTTTGGGTATGATCAGTCTCTATAATCATCCTTCCACGCATAATATACTCCTACGAAATTTACAAAATTTTATTTATCCCGGGATGAAAGTTTTTCGTAAACTGGCCGTACCAATAATTAGTATTTATCCTTCGTTAACAGAATTTTACGACGAATGGTGTTTAGTTGAAAATTCATTATTTCGCGTAGCGGAAATGGATTGCTGGCCTTGTGATTCAATACGTTCTGTGCCGGACTTAACTGGTCATAATATTACAGCTTCCTTTAATCCTGGGATTCCTTACACTCGTGTAGAATCTGGTAGCATTGTAAATTTAAAAGATCTTTTTAAATTATATAGAAATAATAAGGCTGTTTTCGATAGAGATGCTAGTAAAGTTTTAACAAACAATGATTCATTCAGGTATTATTTTATAGATTTCATTGATTCTTTGTTACCATTAACGACATATTAACATTGTTTTGGATTACAGAACTATTGAAGAAGTACTTATGGCAAGATACGATCTTCATCCAAGCAAGTACAAGGATGTTCATGTAACATGGAAAATAAATAGAATGACACCTGGAAGAATAATAAGAAAGCTGTTTCCTAAACCAGTTGAAGCTCCAGACTGGTGGAGCCAAAGCATAGAGAAGTTTGTTTTTATAGATGAACCACGATCTCCTGCATACACGTTGGTCAGTTAATTTCCAATTATAATTCTTATGGCATAAGCAGTTATAATAAATTGTTCTCTGCTACAGCCAAACCCAGAATGCAGTAACATCTTTATGAGGTGCACTAATGGAGCACGATTACTACATATGATACCTAGTCCAGAATGCATTCAACAGTGTAAACCATCTACTATAATATTGCCAGCGCACCATACATGTAAGTTAAAGTTATAAAGATTGAATGCTGTAATACTATTATTAAAGTTAATTATTAAAAATTATATTTTTAGTATGGTACAATTGGTGGTATTGGCGACCCGTAAGTCTTCCAGCAACAAATTCCACTGCCATTTCTATAAACTATCTCACATCATTTTGTTAATTTTTTATATTGTACATAATTTACTAAATCATACCAAAGACTGATAAATAAAAACGATTAATGCTAATATCTCTAAAGTATTGGTCAATCTGCATGTCCTTAAATATTTGGAAAAGTACTTAACGCTTCTGACAGTACTAAACTTGTGTTTTTACTTTGAAATCAAGATTCACAGAAAAAAAAGGTTATACAAGCAAGTTATGTCGCGTGATATTTTATTAATACGCAAACAATATATTATTCTATAGTCATATACAAGTGTGGCTGCACGCAGCGCATCGAGCTGTTCAAATTATTTACAATTAATGTCTCTCCCATAAAGTGAAACAGTGTTTCCTAAATATTTACCGTGAAGAAACACAATGTAGCGATAATAAAGTTTTAGGCTATACCGTTACAGTGTAATAGTTACCCAAGATCACATGGAAACGCACGGTAATATAATACATCCTATTTTCTACAGTAGGCGATTTGAATTTAAATTTTGAGCACCGACTCATGTCCAACCATTGTCGTGCGCGTCAAAGAAATATAAATAAATATCGCTACGAAATAAATAACTTCTTGCCATCGTTGAATTTACTATGTTTTCCTGTTCGCGGGAATGTTATATTAATTAATTGGAGTACGATTTAATCGAACTTTTTCCTAAATGTCTGTTTAAATATTACAGGAACTAAGGATAGTAGTGCAAAGACACACAGTATTATCATACTATTCCAGGACCAGGCGTCACGCGAGGACGTCAGCTTGTGCAATGTTTGTCCAGCTTGAATGGCTACGAAGGATGGTGGTGCTACACCAAAAAATGTTCCTACAGTGAATGGCACCATTGGCACCCCTATCACAGGACTCGCCAAGTTTATAAACCAATTAGGTAGTAACGGTGTCATTCTCAGGAATAACATGTAGTTCAAGAGATGATCCCGATGCTTAGTTACCGTTATTGCCCAATCGTTAGCTTTCTCAGGAAAATATTTGTACAATAACTTTCTTCCAAGTATAGAGGAAAGAAGGTAGCACAGCGTAGCTCCAATAGCACTGCACGTGCAGACCAATAAGAGAGCGATAGGAAATGGAAAAAGGAATCCCGATAATATGGAAAGAAAGATGGATCCTGGTATTGCAAAAGTTTGTAAACTAAAAAAGTATTTAAGGAATTATAACGTTGTGACTTAACAGTTGCTTCAAATTTTAAATATTAAATAATAATGAAAAAGGATACAATATATATGTGATGAACAGTCCTGTAAGCACTTCAAAGTAATAGAGTTCTTTGTATCTGTCCAGCAGTTTCCCAAGATTTTTGGCATCATCTATGTCCAATGGTAGTTTCATGTGTTGTTTCTCGTTCCTGCAAGTTGACAACATTATTAATCTGCTTATAATGAAATAATATTAAATAATTTTGTTAGACAATTACTCTGCCAGTTCTGGAAAGCTTGTGTAAACATAGCAGAGCACAGCCAACGAAGTTAGGAAAATTAATCCAACAGTCAGGATAGCTTTCCTAGTAGATGTCTCCTCCAAAGCTCCATTTGCTGTAAATTGTAATATGAATTTTTAAGTAATCTTTTAATGTTTACATTTGTTGCCAATTTTATCCATTACACGACAAATATATAAATCACAAATTTAAACACACGAATACCGTGATAAAACCGTGATAAAACGTGACCGTGATAAAAAGTTAATAATGATTACAAAGTTTTGTCATAACATCACCTTGAAACTTTAAAATCCTATCATGCAATATAATGGTTAGGTGACAGCACCAAAAGCAAAAGTCATTCCACAGAACTTTGACCAAATAAAGAAATCTTGACAGAGAATTCATAAGCTTTTTTATGTAACATCCGAGCATCAGGCATTTTTAAATACACGTGTCACAAGCATCTAATAAAAGTTAAAAAATGAAACATGCAAATTAAATAACCATAAAGCCACCCACAATAAATGTAACTAAATATTTCCAATACCAAAGAAAAATATTCTGTATCTTTTCCTTACCCATATTCGTACCAATTTTCGCACTCATATTCGTAAATTGGGGCAAAATAAAATTCCCAAAATAATACTGCTTGTGAGTTGAATCCTCCGCAACGTCAATCCGAATAAATGTCGCCTCTTCATTACAATGAACAGTAATGATGGCGCCACCTCCGTTTAGCGCGCGAACCATAGTGGAAGACATATCAGATATATAACAAGAAAAATAATTCTCTTTCCAAGTTTTAATTACCAAAGGACCATTCAGAAATTCATTAATCAGATTTGAATAATTTTGCAGTCTAATCACGCGTCATGTAAGAAGGGAATGATCCTATCAGTCATGAATTAACTACTGTCATTCAAAGTAAGCAACAGTTTTATGTTCTGTTGACATGACCTATGAACCGGCTCTATCAATTGGCACAAATAAGTAGTAACAGATAGATAAAACCGAGATATTTCTTACAGAATATAACGCTAGTTCAGTTTACTATAGACAGTACAGTTAACATGAATTCTCTAACATAATTTGTAGTCACTATGTGAAACAGTAAAAGTTGTTATGCATCCATCAGAGACATTTGGTGGTTCAACTGGTGGACACAAAAAAAAAACGAATCTTAGGCGTCTGACAATTGGACAGAAAATAGTGACGTGTATCATTGGTCGTTTCGATGAATTAAAATTGTGTTAGACGCGCTTAAGCGAACGCCAGAACCGAGGGAGTTATCGTTAAAGACCAATTGCTACTAATTGTTTGAATTAATCCCAATTAGTGAGGACACCAGACTATAGAAAAGTTTTCTTTTGTTATTAGTAAGAGAGCATCTTATAATAATTCTCATCCATAGCGACGATTTGACTATTTCCACTCGAGCAAGAATAATTATTTTCCAGATATATATAGTTAAAAACGGTAATTCCTCACAAAAAAATATAGTAAAACCTTGCAAAGTTTCTTAAATTAACACTTCTTTTTCACAAGGCATTAGACTTTCTGTTAGGGTCATTTTTATGAGTGTCAATTAAAGCAGCACTTGTCATTAACGCGGAGCAGCTACTTTGTCTCTACTACAAATTATAATAAGTATAATGACTCCAGATGGGACGTTACTTTTTTCCTTATTTCACAGCATCTGAATGGTGGCTTCTTTAAAAAATTGGCAATGTTCTAATAACATTCTCAGGACCAATATTCAATGGTGGATATCTTTGGAAAAAAAGGCGTGTAGCTTTTCCTGTTTTTATTGGCTGTAGCAGCTTCCGTCCTGTGGGCTGCGATATATTTCGGGCAGCCAACCGGTTTTTTGATCGGAATTATGAAGAATATTTGGTCTATTTCGGTACTTCCTTTCCTTTCCTCCGCTCTTCGGCAGAGAGTAGCACGTACACAGCGAGTAGACTCATACAGATCCACTTACAGGCTCGTAGATACAGAGCAGCTAAATTTTTAGATTCTGTAAGAATTTTTTAACATCCACAGGCCACCTATGGAAGAACAATATATACAAAAATTAATAAATCCTATATTACATCTAATGATTGTCCACAGAAGCCATACCATCCAACAGACAGTTCCAGTTTAAGAACCAGTTACTGCACCTTGGATTTATCTGTTCATTACAAAAATGTTATAAGGAATCCGGATTGAAATCAAAGAAACATGAATTCTAGTTATATAGGTACAGTATCGGTACATACAAGTAATACCAGGTATAATATAAGAGTGAACAGGGCACTGCTACAGGCAGCGACGTCGCTGAAGAATAGGGAGGGAGGAAGAGAATATAGACTGAGAAATCTAGAGGGAAGAGAGGAGGAGCAGCAAAAGAGAGAAAGAGAGATAGAGAGTGAGAGAGAGAGAAGGGAATGGATGCTGCCAGTGGGAACCAAGACCAACAACCCACCGTGCAACGACAGACCAACTCCAGATGCTGGCTGCGACTTATGTATGGAGCAAAATCTCAGAATACTTTGGGATATCCTGCCTGGTAATGCCTGGAAGTCGAATGCCTCGGAACGGTCCAAACAGGAAGTGGGAACAAATCCTGCGTGACATTTCCAACACGTTACCGTCTCAAGAGATGAATGTTCGCTCGCATACCAAACTGCCAAGCGACATACACATTACTCTCTTACTCTCCTTCTTTTCTCCTTTCTCCATCAAGACATTACTACAGTTATAGACCTAAGGTTCAAAGGGTTGATTCTTTACCAATAGACAGAGTCTAACAAACGCAATGCTTCTAGTTTCCCTTAGGGATTATAGATAAAATACAGGTAAAACATTATTCCAGGTATGGAATGAAATATGGGAAAGAAGAGTGAAACATAGAGAAAAAGAGAAAGCGGTATAGACCTGTTGAGTCTCTATATCGCTACCCTGGGCAAGGCACTCTGTACAGGGCTCTCGGTCTTCCTGAGGTTCCACTCTACTCCAATCCTCACATGTTCAGCCCCCTCTATGTCGACTATGTTTCTGTTAGCCAGTCAGTCTCCCTCGACTCGCTACCAAGCCTCTCTGGCTCGAGTCGCGGTTAGTGTGGGCGGAAATTAGTAGAACCCGTCGAACTAGTCGCGTTGCGGCCGCGCCGAAGTACACTGTCGACCCTTTGTTTTCCCGGATAGCTACAAACGTTATTCCTTTAGCCAATATCAGTTGGTCCTTGTGGTTTTCGACATATTTCTCATCATCTTATAACTACGCTACGTCTCGTGACACACGTCGGGATTAAATTGTTAAATACAAGCTGCAGATTATCTATACCCGTTGACTCTTTAAAGTGGCCCCTTCTCTCTTTCTCTGTGGTGATCGATCAATCAGGATCGATCGGTGAAAACTTGGGTGATTCGCAAATCGTGCGCCGTTCGAGAACTGTTTTGGATATCATCCCGGTTACATCATGACAGGCCTAGCACCACCGAAGGCAGCGTGCGTATATTAAAATACTTATAGATGAGTTTGGATTCTGTGGTGCGCGTTCGCGCTGTTTCTCTCTTTCTCTCTCTTACATAGTATAGACTTATTCTCTCCCACTTAGGCACTCTATGTTTATTGAAATCTCGTGTTATAAATCGTGGAGGGGTTTTGGGGGGGGATGAAGCGAAAGAGGAGGAATAATTCTTGGTAGAAGCGCAATTCCCACTAACTGTAGAAAAGAAGAAAACCCAGGAGCTCTTACAATCATTTGAAATTCGATCAATTGGCAATTCTATTGAATAACTATTCTCTTCCTTCCTCTCTGTACTATTAAGCCATGCATAATTCCCATGCATCAATGATTCCGCGCGTACACGTTAACCAAATGAAACGAGACGAATGCATTCTGATTGCGAATAAAGTGTAGATGACATAGAAGCTCCCGCACCGCGGGTCTATTACGTATGAGTAGGATGCCACCGAGAAGTATGACATGTGCGCTCAGGCAATAGTAAGTAGCCGAGGAGAAACCTACAGCAACTCCATAAATAGTCAGCCGACATATTATTTAAGGGCCCCTTAGTATAGACACAATTCACAGACTAAAAAGATACTACGCGACAAGCTAATGTTAATAATTTCTAGTAATTTAAAATTACTTTTTTCGAGTCGCTATAATCTCATTCATTCGTTAAGTAATGTGGTACACCATTCGCTCATCCTGTACGCTCACCGACCCGTAGATTAGACCGCTTCTAAACGGATAGACATACGTTTGTCAAATACGTATTAACATATACAGAGGACGCAGAAGCAAATTCTATACCTGGTAGGAGGCTCACTCTTGAGCGTTGACGTACCCCGATCGCGATCCAACTGCGGATGTAATTAGTTTGCAAAAGAGCCGGAAGTAGAAACGGTTCGGTCAGTTTTCCTCCTTTATACGGCCGAATCAAGTTTCTAACGTTGGTCTTACGTTTAGGACACGCCGTTAGACATACAGATATAGATATTCGTGCGAGCATTCCGTTTACATTTGACTATTTGCTATGCGTAGGTGATGCCGAGGGAACCTTATCCCGGGTTACTAGGTGTGACCCTGGTGCTGTTTGGCAGTCTCTCTTCTACCGCGTGGTCCACAACCGATGGACAGACTCTGATCTGCGAGCCGGGTTTGGAATTCTGGTCGACGGATAATGCACGATGCATGCCATGTACAAAATGTGCACCGGAATTCACTCTGAGTCCCTGTGCGATGCACAAGGATGCGATATGCGGTCCACTCTCGGCACTGGAGCTGGACTGGTCTTTCCTTACATCGAGGAAGAGACCAGAGAGTGGCAGAAGGATCGACGCGGTCACCTCGAAGATGGTCTGGAGATTCCCAGAGATAGAAGAGCAGCTGCGGGTTGCCGACGAGCACAAGGATCTCGAAGGATTGACGGCTGAGGATAGCGGAGAGGAGTTCATCGAGGAGTTCACATCTGCGGAGAATAAAGTAATTAATAACTGATAAGAAATTCATTAGAGAAATTTTACCCAATATTGTTTTCAAGCTTCTGAATCAGTCTAACGTAGATTTTTTTCTTATTTCTTTTTCCCCTGTAACCCATAGAGAGTTCACGAGAGACGAAGATCGAGTGGGGAATCCAATATACCCTGGGATTGGCAAACAGGAGCCTTGGTACTGGCCGTATGCGCATGCATAGTTTTCTTCCTGGTAGCTGGATGTTCGGCATTAATATACGCAAGACAATGGAGACGGATGAAGAGAAACTTTGAGCCAGGTAGACAGATATCCTCTTGTAAAGTACCAGGGGGTGGTAAAGGTCGTCCCCCCTGGTGTCTCTTTGTTGCCACGTGAAAAACGGGGATATCGTAGCAACCATAGGTAAAAAAGAGTGAGGAGGGACGGTACCTTTAGGGATAGATAATACATCGCGCGGCAAACCGAAGCCAAAGGGTCCGCTGCATCGCGGCTCGCGCGACACGGCAGTCCTTTAAAATGCAAGACGGGATTTTCTTCATTAGAGGGCTGATCACGGTCTCTCCTCACCTTGACTCGACCTACCGCGCCCGGATATGACGTCTCACGTCCAACTGCTGTACCATCTATACTACCTGTACCTCCTCTTCGTTCTTCCTTCCTATTTCGTTCTTCTACAGCTATCCACCCCGTGACTTCCAGTTCTATTCCACGTCTACACCCTTTAGCAATTCTATTCAGTCTGCACAACGTCTACTTATTCAGATGCTCCGAGTATCTACTAATTTTTTAAATCCATTCTTCAGAATCTAAGTACCTCTATCCCTGGTTGCGATATCCAGCAGATTACTACTTTAGTACCAATAATATATCTAACCGACAAGAATAATGCTCCAGTCCAAGAGATCGTCCATTGCAAACTCGCACAGTCGCTTGCGTAAAGGATGGAAATGTGCATACGTGAGTAGGATAGTAGTAGCAGAGAAAGACAGAGAAAGAGGTCGGCAGAGAGACTGCTGTAGAGGATCGGTAATACGAAAGCTAAGGCAAGAGGAAAATATATCCCGGTGTGGGTAGTCAGTGAATAAACGAGGCAGCAAAACAGAGTAGCGTATCGTTCTTACGAGTTACGTTGCACGTGTGTACAACGCCACTATCCTCCATTTGCATAACGAGCATTACGCAGAACTCCAACTCGCCGGAACGTTCACCCACCTATACCAAGTATCAAATCCCGAGTCTGTGTGAGCACAAGTATCTCCATGTACATCAGAGTACATGTAACGTTCTATCGCGGGAATAATACCGAAGATCTCGCTCCCTGTTCCCCATCGACCCTTTGAACAAGCCACGTCGAATTAGCAATGCACGAACCGTCGTCGAATTGACGTTCGATCGGGACCGGTTGCCATGTTGAATTCCACATCTTAGTAGGCAGCCGGTTAGGGCTCGTACGTTTAAGCATATTCTTAAAAATAGTACGTTAACGGCTGCAATGCGTTACTTACTATACGTCGCGTGGGATCGTATGGTCCCGTTTTCATTGTAACGTTAAAACCAACCTAAACGCCTGCATCTAAATTCTACATGCATTAGAATGTACAAGGTGATGCGCGCATGGGCCACAATATATGCCAAGCCGATTAAGGGATATCGTACTCATGTATAATATAACATGCGCCAAAGGCCTTGAGAAAGCTAAACCGTATCCCCACGATGCATTCCAGAGGCATTCCATGCTACGAACTCGATACCATCTTACTCCCATACCGGTCCCTCTTGATATAGAACCAGAATGAGAAACGATGTACCGTCATTTTCAGCCGGCTTGGAGGAGATCTCGGCGAGACTGAACCTCATGGTAAAAGCTGAACTGGCAGAGCTGACCGCCGGGACTTCGATGAGCAGCAGTGATCCAGAAACTCGATGCCAGTATCTTGAGAAGCTCTTGGGTAAATATATTTTCTTATCAGGACCTAGAGCAACAAGAATAACTTCGATAAAAAACTCGTTCGATTCGCAATAAGCTAACGCAATATGCACAACATCACCATAGATATACAGCTACGCAATATTCACGTATGGCATACAAAATGAGACTCTGGTGTAATATATGAAAGAGCGTATAGAGAATGAAGTAGGTATTACTGACTGGGATTCATTATGAGCAGTAAGGCTTACTACTCTAACCCATGTAATACATACCTCACGTTCTCTCTCTCTCTCTCTCTCTCTTTCACATACATACTATCACTTACCAGTCAACACTTCGAATCTGCACTCCTTGGACTTTTCATTCACAGTTTGGTCCTACTGTGCCATACAATACTTGCCGTTTAGTGGTGGTGTGTTACGCCAGGCAATAAAGATTCGTGTTGCGTTCGATTGGCCGTTCACTTGCTTGCTTGCTCGACAGACCGGAAGAGAGAAACACCGATGGTGGCCGGTTGGCAAGACGAAGGGGGTAACCTGTACATTGAGGAAGGAGAAACACCGAGAACCAAGAGAGCTCAGATCGCCCAGATTCATCGCAACATCGAGAGTATGCTCAGTCACAAGAGCATTCGGGATTGAGAAATTAATTCTTTATGCTATAAATATTATAGTATAAAGTCTCTCTCTCTCTCTAGCCATTTCCTTTGCAATTTACTATCACTCGTTAAAATATTTCTTTTCAATTCTCAACTCCATTGCCTATCGGAGACGATCAGTCTCCTTTGGACGGATGGAGACCTTCACGGGGAACATCCGAGTGATATCCTTAGATTCCAAGAGAGACGCGAACCCACGACGAGATAAACTATTTATTTCATTTAGCTTTAACGAACCTTGTAATATACACGCTTTGTATTCATAATTAATAAAGTAAGGACGAATCCGAAGAGACGTGATCATTCACGGTCATCACACCTTGTACTTTTTATATATTATATATACATACATACTCGTTATGTATTTAACTTGTACCCATTACACCGTAGTAACATCAACAATATTTTCCATTCTTACAATTAAATATATATTCTTGTTTTTTTATATATATAATATATATATATATATATATATATATAATGGTATAATTTTATGTCGTAAAAATAAGTGGGCAGGGTGCACCTAAGGCCTAGGAGGTGGCATTCATCATATTTTCGCACTTCCTAGTCTTCGTTTTCGTCACACCTTTACTGGTCCATCATCTTTCTCTCTCGCTCTCCCACGCATCATCATCATCATTCCCCTTTATAAATCACTAACTTTTACGACTATTCTCTTTGTAAACGTAATCACAGTATAAGGCGCTTCTACCCGAATAGTAAGGCCGTGACAGGCATTTATACTATTATGGTATTTCATTCTACATCTCTATCTGTTCCCACGTGTCTTCCTTGGTAACTGACAATTGACAATTGACAATTGACAGTCTACGATTGAGAGACTGAATCGCGATGAGGAATTCATTCGGATGAAACTGAAAAAACGTGCATTTCGATACGTTTACTAGCCCAGGCCACGTGTAATTACAATCAGGCACTTTACCGTACTTTTACAACTAAGCGCAGAGTCGTGACTCCGGACAAAAATATGATGAACGCGCTGATTCGTTATATAAAAGGTATCTAAAAAGATTGACTGTGTCAATGATACTTTAACGAAAGTTAATGGCTCATGACAACTTGGCATCCGGGTTCGCTTCAATGAAAAAAAATCATTAACCGAACGTGAACCGCCTCGTGGTACACAAACAAGACATTCATTGTTGGCCGCGAGAAAGTTTCAAAAAGAAAAAACTTTCTCTGGCAAAATTCGCCATACTCTCCGCGACGTCCAAAAGCATTCGCTTCGCAAAAGCATCATTAACGTGCGCGCTTAAGGTAATCCTGTGTTTCTGTTACATTTTTATCCTCCACTTCGTTCTTGGAATGCAAGGCAATAAATTACTTACGAGCTAATAAATAATAATATTAAATATTTCTCGATCTCGATATACAGAATAGTTATTAAATAACTACAACCATTTACAGCAGTGTGTGTGTATATGTTTTTTTTTTCACGTTCCCTTCTCGCGACGTAATTAAATATATCATATATATCCGTGTACGTGTGCCTACATGTGCAGGGATATTCAGGTCAGGCTCATCAGGCAGATTTGACAGCTGTCAAAATGGGGTTAATTTAATTCGTCATGATATTTCGGCCTGTTGGCCAGTCAAGTGCAACAGAAATTCTTGAGTTTTCATTGAGATATCGCGAGACAGTAACAAGGTAAGCGAAACAAGCGAGCAACCTGTACGCATATGATGTGTAAGCAGATGTTGCTGAATGGTAAAGGATTTTAGGAGTTTCCTATACTCGCTGCGAGTGCGAGAGAAACCGACTTATGGGTGTTCGCATGCATAAGACAAGGACAGTCATTGCGAAAAGTCAAATAAATATCATGAGTATACACACCTCTTCGAGAATTGAATTTAAAAATGTTTAGTAAGTAACGTTTCATCGAAACGATTGCATGCCAGCTATCAAGTCTGAGTGACGTCGTTGAACTAGATAACCTCGTACATATATACATATATAATATATATATTTATATTTATTTATAATATGCTATTTCAATTTCTCTTACTTTCTCGCACTCACCTCTAATACTCTTCTGTACAAATATTTATATATAAAATATTTATCGTATCGACTAACTATCCACCGAAAGCATTTGACACTCGAATATAATTTTAAAAAAACGATTTGATAGACGCGTCCCAACGTTCTGTCGATTTCCATGCGTTTATAAAATTCATCATAGTTGATAATTCGAGGTTCGTCTTTCGATGAACGGTCATCGGTATAGTACGTGCCCTGTTGGGTTGTGCCCTGTACATCATCATCAGGTATCAGTCATACCGATACACTCAGCAGTTTCTAACTAGGTTGAATACGCATGAGAAACATCGCGATATCCCTATGTTAATCTAGACATCGGGATGCCATCATGACGATTCCTTAATACCCACGTATCACCAGATTATTACAACGACCAATGCCCTGAACCAACGTGATGCGTTGAATTCTTGGATATCTAGTGTAACTAGCTACCTCGTCCGTTCATTTCATTTGACGTATCCTCCTTTCACTTCTTTTCTATTCAGGCGTTACTTCTTTTTTAGCCAATTTTTCGTTTTATCATTTCGCCATTCCTCTCTCCAAAGTGCCAGGAATCGGTGCAAAGAAACGGCTAGCTTTTTCTACACGTCGAATTGATCTTAAAGCAATATCTCCGTCTATTGAAATATTATAGTCGCTCAATCGACCCGCATATCAACTTCTGTATCGTGTACGTTTTTATGAAGCGCATTCGAGCCATGGTTATTAGATTACGACAAGAAGTGTGAATCCTAGGCAATTACTATCTACTTAATAAAAAAAATCTTATTTCTTCTGTTCATCCTCCTCTGGTACTTTTTAGCTACCTAGTGCTAATGTCCCATTCCCGATTAATGGACAATGCGGACAGATGAAAATAGATATATACTGATTTTATATCATGTGAATGAAGTATGTCTATACGTGTGTGTGTATATATAGAGATATATAATTCACGAAATTTTATCCCGTGTCTATAATCTTGATAATTTCGATACTCTAATTAACAAAGGATCTTGACACTAGCACGATTTGACCTATCTACTAAATTTAAAACTATCGATAGAGCTTGGAATAATTCAATTAAAGCTCTATGGACGGATCGTTCACTTGGTGACAGCACGATGGACGAGTAAGTTGGCAAATTACATTTTCTTCTCCCTCTTTCATTCCACCCTTATTTCTGCTTGTTCAAACTTAACTTCACAATTTTACTTCTCCCTATTTTATACAATCTAAAGGCACAATTTGTCCCGTTTATCAATGGCGTCCGAAACAAGGGAAAAATTTCTTTAACGGTTCTAGGTATCTTCGTCTTGAGTTTCTTTTTTCATTTTCTCGATGAATACTTTTTAGTTAGTGGCGTTTACTCACCGATACACACCTTGAAGCAGGAACACCACCGCCGCCATCATTTAGCCCCACGTCGTAATCCTTGTACTTACTGATGACTCTTACTCAATAGATGCGAATTGAACTGATAAAGGTTACAGCACTGTTCCCCACAAATGTTACACTTCCAAGGGTTACTTTCGCTATGGCAACCCTTGTGGAGAAAGTACAAAGTTTGGTCAGGGAATGTTATCCTGCAATGAGTACACTGTAGACCGCTGCTACGTGGATCCGGTCTGGTAGAGGTCGGTGGTTCACCCCTAGAATGGGCATTGGAGTTCGACCCATTGTTGTTATTATTGCTCGAGCTTGTCGATAGTTTACGACGAAGGTCATCTCGCAATAAAGATTTCAATGGGGAAACCTTTATAAGGGATGGTAATGGTAAGCTGCTGGACGTTGCACCGTTGTCGTCCATTCCATTGCTGTTTGGTTCTTGCTTTATGGGAATGAGGGAAATCGAGGGAGTGATGGCTTCATCGCCACCACCGACGTTTCTGAAAAGGAACGGCCAGAAATCGAAATTTCTTTCAGTATTTATGTTCAGAATTGTTGTGAAAATATTTGGTAATTGCTAGTCACCTGTGAATGATACTGCTATTCATTGGTAGCTGATGATGACTACTGCTCGGAGCATTGCTGTTGCTGTCAGCACTTTGAGGACTATTTGGGCTATCTCCATTCAATGGGGTAGGACTCGCGTTGCGCTGGTTGTTTCCTTGCTCAGGATATGGAATGGATATTTCAACGTGGGGGGTGAGAAAATGCATAGGAGGTGTTACGTTGTCGGCGGATCTGTTACCCGTACTGTCGCCGCTATCTGATAACGGAGCTGATGGCATAGCTTCTCCTGGGGTGCAACTGTTCATTATTGAGGTCGAACTGTTTGGTCCGGGATTGTCAAGGTCTATTCCGTGTCTGAAAATAAATTCTCGTTATCGCAGTGGCCTTTATTTTCATTTAATTATATTATTCCGAATATGTGAGAACGGACCTGTTAAAGAAATGTAGCCTAAGACACTTCATAGTAGCTGCTCGATAGTTACACAATGGACATGATTTGACCATGTCGTGTTGGCCGACATGTTCATTCTGAAAATGTGCTCTCATAGCTATCTGCCTTTGAAAACCTCTATTACATATTGGACAGTGATAAGGCAACGTTTTAGAGTGGGTTGTAAAATGTTCTGCTAGGTGATCCTTTCGGAAAAACCTTTTCTGACACACGCGACACTCGTATGGTTTTACTCCTGTGTGTCTCATCTGAAAAAATAAGAAAAATAATAATGATGATATGAGAATAAATAAAAATAAGAATGATGATATGAGAATAAATGGTATGAGTAGATATCCTTACTTTATGCCGCCTCATATTGGCCCCATTGGAAAATTTCATGTTGCAGACATCACACTCAAACATTTTTCTGTGCGATCTATGTCCGGAATGTCCCTCTTCTGCATCTCCATCATTTTCTGTTCCCTCGATGCCTTCAGCACTTTCCCCAGCTTCACCACCAGCAAGACATTGATCTTGGTGTGCACAAAAAGCTGTCTTATTTATAGTTTCATAGTTATCACAGCGTTCACACCTAGATAACCAAAATTAAAACATAAATAACTATAATTTGCTAATGTTATCATAGAATAAAAACTGAACTGATCTAACCTGAAGGCTGGTACAGCACCATCGCTACTGTCATAATTGGTATTAAGGGCAGCTTCATTGTCAGGATCCAAACCCTCGTCCTCCCTATGATTTGAAGAGTCACCAGCTTCAGCATGAGACGAGGAATGAGAGTCTACCTCGTTTTCCCCACCACCGCCATCGACCCCATCTGACATGATACCGAGCAGTGGGACTATCCTAAGCCCTTCGTCCAACCTATATCAAATAAGTGGCAAAACATAAATAGCATATCCAAGAATGTATAAAAATAACCTCCACATCTTGTTTACTATTTACAATTATTATATCACAAATCATAAAATAAAGAGCACTAGATCAACAATTAGGAACACTATAAAAGATAGGAGTAAGAGAGAGTGAGTTTGGTGTGGCACTTCTGCAATGATCCCTAGGGAGACAGTAAATCGCAGGTGGTATTTTAACTGGGCAAATCTAAGACTTCTCTTGTTTTCCAGGCATCCATTACCTGTCAGTTCATAGAACTTGTCTCGTATTAAAACTGAGTAAAGTTTGAGGAGGAATTCGAGAGCAAGGTGCAGTAGCACAGGTATTACCCAATCCTGGGAAGATTACGGCATAGAAACACCTGGTGGTAGAGCGCAATGCCAGAGTGCAGTGCACTTTGTCCCAGTTTTGACCGAATCCGTCACTCGTGACGTAGTTTTCGCGGCTTTTCCGTAGAAAGGAAATGACAATATTGAGGAAAAACCATAATACCTAACAGATCTACTTACTCACATTCCTCGAGCGACGAGCCTCCGTCTCCCTTCAGAATTTCCCTCGTCCTCTTAGCACCTATGACCGCACGCGCATCCTCATTTGATTTTTTCCCTTTTTCACGACACGACAGACACACAAATAAAATGTAACGGAAGTGCGAGCTACGTATTCTCGTTCACCGATATCGGTCTCCACTGTTACCAATTGTTGACGCAAAATCCACTGAAACACCATCGTCTTACCTGATGAATACTTCACAACCATTTACTTCTTTCAAATTAAATATTATTCTGCTCCCTACCCCAATTCATTTACTTTCAATTAAACCATGCTTTTACCATTATTATACACCTTCAGAGTTCTCCAATTGAAAACCCATAACTTTACTCAGGTTGGCACCACATATAATCAACATCGACAAGTTGTCAAACGTCACAGGTTGTCCCATTTATCTTAAGCATTGCTCCAAATGACGAGTTTCATTTTTACCTTTACAAGAACGACTGGTTTACACCAATAAATCATCCATTAATTACATATTCTGTAGTTTCTGCAATAACGATATGACAATAACTTTCACAAGATGTATTATAGTATTTTGATCCTATAATAAAGCTTTTAGCAAGTAATTTATCTTACAAGATGTAATACGAATCCTTTCCTTGGAATCATTGCGCTACTTGATTCTTCTACGAGAATCAACATCCTCTCTGGAAGATAGTTATGAATTATGATAATCAGTAGTGTGTCAGGTACTTTGCTGTTATCTTTTATTACCATTTTTTCTTTATCGTGTATCTTTAATTACGTGTATCTTAACGTAATTCCATTGTGTCTTCTTTAATATACGTACATGGAAGTGTATATGGCATGAATTTATCTCAGAGAATGTTTTACGAGGTTGGCAGTACGTTAGGCGCTTGACATTCATCACATACTGACTTTCTGTGCAGTAGGCTGCTGTAAGATTTATCTGTAAACAGTACTCCAAAAGTGCCTTGGACCAATTTGAGCGAATTATCAAGAAGACTGATACTATCATTCCGAATAAATAGGACCAAGTTAATTACAGACATTCATAGATATATAGTACAGCCAAACTTTTAATGCGTACTGGAAACCATTATTATACTTGATTGAGTTTCGGAGTACATGAGACGAAAATACAGTGAAGAATTCAAAATCAAGGTAATAGTTATTATAAAATCTTGTATCAGTTCATATATCTATAACAAGAGTGTTTTTTTTTGTAATGCGTTATTAGGTATTCATTGTAAATTTATGAGTTCGTAACGACTTGTGTTTACTGTCAGGACTCTATTTGATTGATTTAAAAAATTTTACGTGATCTATATTATAATATGTTTGTTTTTGATATGCTTGTATCTTTCTTTTATATGCATATTTTATTTTATTTTTGGATGCTCCGAAAACATGTCTACACTATCAATGGAAAAAGATTTAATAAAGTGGGTGAGAGGGAGAGAGAAAGACGGAAGGAGGAACGAAAGAGATAGTATACGCGTTATGATGGCGAACTGTTGGGCGTAGCTCGTGGTACCTGTTGATTAACGTTTAAATAATTATTAATAAACCATACGATTTTTCTCATTGTTGGATCTGTGTGTTAAATGACTTTTACGTTATTAAGAAGAATATAAAATGAAGTCTCATGGTAATATATTAGTTTGTAACCGGTCATTATATATGTTTGAATTATTAGTATTTTTTAAATTTCACAATATGTATGTATTGTATTTTGATACTTGTGACCAGTGGCAAATATCTTAATCAATCCTTATCATATGGTTACCTGTTAGAACAGACAGCATGTACAAATATTTGTGCAGCCAGTTTCAAAAGTGAAACAAAGCTTCTTGGTATCCCATAGTAGATTCACGAGTCAGCGTACATAGCTGACAGAGTTCTGAAATATTTTTAGTTATAACCAGATTAAAATTCTGTTTTAGACATAAGTGATGGGCAAGGGTGAGGAGAGTACAAGCACAGAGGCAAAGGAATCAACACTTCTGGCAAAAACATCTACAGAGGCTAGTAAAATGCTTGAAGCAGCCTTGTTACAAATGGATGGAATTATATCAGGTAAATTGCTAAGATATTGAAATGGGCTCTTAACGATGTAATACTTATCATAAAATATTCATTCTACTATTGCATAGGAGCTTGCGCAGAAGGAGGATCCGATGGGAACTCCGAGTGGAAGGATTCTGTGAAGGAGGCTACGAGAAATCTAGTAGCAGCTATACAAAATGCACCAAATCCACCACCACCACCAGATGGAAATTCTATGGAAATTCTTTTAGAATGGATGCAATCTGTAAGTAATTAATAAATCAATAATTCAGGTAAACTTTTCCTGCGGGGCCTTAATAAAATCCCTGACATTCTGAAAGTACATAAAAATTTCGAGTTGTCATGCTGTAGGTGCAATTTCTTGTTAACAGTAAAACGTGGTAAGTCCATTGCATACGAATAAGTGCCATTGCCCCACGAGTGTATACATGCTAACAATAAGTCTACTGCTGGAAAAACACGTGTTTCTTATACAAGAAAATATAGATACTCTTGGAAAATCTAAAGCACCCTTAAAGTCTCATATACGTCCACACATTACGACGTGTCAACCCCTTCCGGAAAAATATTGTTCGCAACGTACAGAGGTACAGCATAACACGTGGGCCGCATCCGGTCCCGTTTCCGGTACGCATTTTCTACACAACTGTTGACAATCAAATTACCGATCACGTATCCACGTATCCGGACATCGTGCTGTAACATAGGCAGTGGTCGCTGTAGATAATTACTCATCGTGTCCCATGCATGTAGGTTTAATGAGTTATAGTATAGGACTTTGAATTTATAAATGGAAAAATTTGGACACGACACCACGTAACGAACCAATAAAATTCTTCCTTATTATGTTTCTAGATATTTTATTGCTAGTGTAATCCAGGAACTGAGTGATAAAATAAATCCAAGATCAATGATCTTTCCTCGATTACCGACCATTTCTACGATTACAAAGAATCAATTGGAACTAATATAAATGATAGCATTCCCTTTTAGAAGTTATAATCGCCTTAGATATGTTTGCTTCAATTTATTCTTCTTTTTTGTCTTTTTTGTTATGACCTTAGTCGGTATTTCCCTCTGGCCAGATGAAAGGGGCAGCGCCCCTTGGCGATAAAGACCCAGAGGGAACACTGGCTCTATTTATAAAGCCGCCGTCTCGAAGGATTTCGTGATGTTAATTTTAGTTTTCGAGATGAAGGCGTACGTAGCGCAACGCACGACTTACGGTATTGCTCTGATCACAAATTCAGTGAAGATCAACATTTATTATTTACTGGAGAGAATCTAGAGGCGCGACCGATTCACGCTGACTCGATTGTGCTCCATAATCCATTTTGAAATTGTGTAAAACAATAACGAATCCCTTCAGTGATTACAGTGCAACCGAAGAACGTATTGGTATAAGCTTTTTTTTATCTTTTACACGTGTTATGAAAATATGCGAGTGAAGAAGTAATCGTGTACCGAAGCTACATAATTAACGTAGATAATTTCAGTGTATTATATGAAAAATGATATCATTATAGAGTAGAAGATTTATTGATAAGAAGAAAAAAAATGGAAGACTCCTGGAGCAGTGGATCAACGGTGGAACGTCAGGATCTGGATCCAATACTGGAGGAAGAGGATAAAAGTCAATCAAAAGGTTTCTAATTCTGTCAATCTTAATTAGAAAGTAATGAGGTTCGCTTGGACGTTCACCAAGGTTCCAAGATCAGAACACGATACACTTGGCACAGCTTTTAAAACCCTGTCTGAGGAACATTGCCACGTCCGGACGTTTATCTTCGGCATGCCTGAACTAGAAACGAAACCTCGTTTCGGCTTATTAATGTTTCTATCATGGAGAAATAAACTACTGTACAAAAATAGAGTAGGCCATTAAAAGATGATCTCAATATATAGGAAGTTCCAAAGTACAAATAAACCAACTCTAGAATTCATGCGTAATATATACTCTAATAAAACTACAATAAACAATACTGAAGGGAAACATCTTGAAGAAGATTAACGATAGTCCTGACTTTACAATTTAGATTCCCAGTCAGACTCTTCGGATGCCACGTCAACGCTTAAAAGATGGGACTGTCGTTGGACACCATCGGAAGCATACGACTCTTCAGGAACTTCGTCGACATCGGAACAGGGTGAAGAATATGCTGAGGATTATCCCAGAGGAGTAGCCATAGACCTTCCTAGTCCTCCGAGTAATTCTCACAGTGCTTGCAGGTCCCAGGGTTGTCTCTGTCAGGTAGAATTCATAAATTAGTAAATCACAGTCTATTAAAATTCACCAACTACACTCCCAATTGTATAGGCTTGTCTTCTCGGATACGCCAGAGTCATCGCTCTCCAGGGTAGTGTTCCTAACGTCTGCACGGCTTCTGCTAATGTTGCCCATCTTACCTCTTTACCACCGTTGTACGCGACACCCTGCTCCAGCATTCCCAACGAGTTGCCATATCGCTCGACAAAGGAGTCATCGCCTATGAGATACATAAACACTGGATCTCACTGTCATTCTCAGAAGATCTTAACGGAGCAGATGGCCAAGGAATGTAATCTACGTGCTGCAGGACTCAGAGCGACCAGCACTACGTCCTTACCACCCAATCCTACTCGCTGTGCTGGTTCACTGGATCGAAGGCGGCGCAGATTACGCAATAGGAGTGAGCGGGATCAAAGAGCAAGATCACATAGTGATTTGATCTGCTGTGATCGTGAGAGAATACAGTATTGCTCTCACCAGCAGTTCCAGTACGCCAGTAATCCTTATATGAACAGCTACAATAGTAACACAGAGGTACAGATGAGTGTAAAGAGAGTTTTCAATAAAGCTATACGAATTCCTTTGTGCCACAATGAATATTTGACCTAATACCGCCACCTTTAGATTGTTATTTTTGATTTCAATCAGAATTAGATAAGATGTAGGATCTGATTTTGTTTCAGGAACGGCTTAGGAAGCTGGAGAATGAACGTGGAGCTTTACACATGGAAATATCCGTTCTATCAGAACAGGTTGATGCACAGTCAAGCAAGATTCATGAATTGGAAAATTTACTACAGGAGAAGAAAGATTTATTAAGACAGATGGAGGAAGCGTTACAGAAGGAAATGCTGTCAAGGAGTGCTCTGGAGACGCAAAAACTTGAGTTACTGAGTTCCTTATCTGAGATAAAATTGAGACACGCCAGTTTGGAGCACGAGAACTTGGCTCTACGTAGTAGCAGTCCTCTGTCTAATGTAAGAAGGTCATTTGTCCTCCTCAGGGGTTCTCTATTAGGTGAACTTGTGGATCACGCTCTACCTTTATTTCCCAGGGCGAACGATTTAGCAGACATGCAGGACAATACAGCAGCTTACCAAGACCGCCTACATCCTCGAAGAAGGGAGTCGTCTTTGGTAAGGTCTCCAATTTAACTCCAGGAAGTCACACAACAGTACCATTGGCTATTAGGGGATCGTCCGCGAGGTGTCTCTCGGCGCCGATTCTAGGTTTAGACTGAATCCTATAAGCATGCTCGCCGTGTGTTTGCGAGGCTGCCACCTCCCTTAAGCGAACCCCTAAAACATTCTAACAACATTTAAATAGTCACCTTCAAGATGAAAAAAGAGTCAGATTGTACTAACAACTCATAGCACGAAATTGCTAAGGAGCATGAAGCTTCCTGCTCGAAAAACCAATCCTTTAAAGAAAACTGTTTATCCTAATATAAATATTTTCTGGATATTATTCTAGCTGAAGAAGAGAAAATCGTTATTGGTGAAGCTGCTCCACAGCCAGAACCTGCTCCTCCTCCGAAACCCCTGGCTGAACTCTCAATGGAGGATGTTAGTGACTGGCTATCCCGTTTAGGTCTAGAATGCTATGCAGGTGAATTAAGACGTTGGGGTGCAACAGGTACGAAATTACTGGACACAACACAAAATCAAATTGAAAAGGAACTGGACATCAAGAATACTCTGCACAGAAAAAAGCTTCTTTACGCAATCGAATGCGAGAGATGCAACGGAGTGGGCTTCCTCGGTTCAGAGAAGGTACAGAGAAAAACAATTTATCCTGTTATCCTAATGTCTCTGAGAGAAATCGAGCTTAACTGTAATCACAGATGGATAGTGCTGCGGTTTTACGCTGGCTGGACGACATAGGACTTCCTCAACACAAGGAAGCCTTTCACAATGCCAAAGTCGATGGTCGCGTTCTTCATAGGTTGACCACTGAGGATCTGCTGAACCTCGGTGTCACAGCGCAGCTTCACGCGGCTAGTTTACGTCGTGGCATCCAGGTACTGCGCGATCTGAATTTCGACTTTGATAACCTGGAGAGACGCTCTATCAATGGAAACGGTGCGGATGGTAGCAATGTTGCTATGTGGACCAATCATCGTGTAATGGAATGGCTGCGTGTAGTTGATTTGGCTGAATACGCACCTAATATGAGAGGATCTGGTGTTCATGGTGGTCTGATGGTTTACGAAGGTCGTTTCACTTCCGAACTACTTGCTACTCTTCTTAGCATTCCTCCAGTGAAAACTCTACTTCGTCGGCATCTGACAACACACTTTAATCAACTCCTTGGAAGGGAGGTGGTTCAGCATAAACGGGAAATTGAGAGTACTCTCGGTTTCGTACCACTCACTCTTACGGCTAGACTAAAAGTAAGTGAGAGTATATAGACTGCTTTAATATGAAGACAACACGATTTTATATGTATTACACAATGATCTTTATATCAGGTACCAAAGAAATCCCAATTCACGCTCAAACGTAAGAAAAGTAAAAATGAGGTGGATTATGGAAATCTGGTTTGTCCTCTGGACCCGTCACCACCAGGTACTCCATCCACGCCCTCATCAACTCCGGGCAGCCCTAACTTGAACTCACCCACTCTCTAACCAAACAGATTCATTCGATCGCAGCATCCGAACTAACTCTCGTAAGTCTAACTCTACTAATGGCTGAGGCAAGGGTAAATGGACTATATCTAATTCGACATAACATTAGAACAATTAAACGTAGCTTTATTTCTCATAAAATTCATTTGCTTGACAATCATCTTGTATAAATGTGTCTATCAGGGCAGTATCGACTTAAGAAAGAAAAATTTATAATTATTTTCAGATATGGATGAAGCTGGACACAAGAAAATAATAGGCTGCATATAAGACAAGCAGCAACCAGCTCATTAATTAAATAAAACTAAATTATAATCAAACTCCAGAAGACATTCAATCAAAGATAACAATGATAGAAAAGATACAAGCAGCTCGTATAATTAGTGAATATAACACTGCCTGGATGTGAACCAGCTAATCGTTAAAAACGTAAATCTAATTAATAATAACATGAAAATCTAAACAGTGTAATAACACTAAGGCGAGTCCCGGCGGTTGGGATAAATGACAGATATTTTTTTAATAATTCTTTTTATAGAATGTAAGGATAAAGAAATAAAAAATAGAAACCGGGACACGACTCGCCATAATCAATACACAATTTACAAATAATTCAAAAGCTCATTGTGCGCGATAATAACAATATTCCAGATCATTATCGATCAGGATTATAAATGAAAGCCTGTATTTTTAATACTAAAGTATTCTACATAACTGTTGGTCGCGGCACGATATCATTGACAACTGCTAGTCTCTACTTTAAAAATGCGGAGGCCCATCGATCTTTGGCCCTTTGCCTTTAATCTTCACGGGTCACTATGAGTTTGACTGAAATAAAGCAATGCCAAGTAACTTGAGGTTCCACTTACTAGATTAGAAGGTTCCTTTTATACATATAATAATTGTACAACCCCTTAGACATTTTCTGATAACATCCCGATCACTCTTTAGTATCATTTATCATAATTCCGAAGTTCAGGATCATTTATCTGATGCTGGAGCTAGGCAAATAGCAAGCGTCTGAGATTGTGAAGACTGTAGGAAATTGATCCTTCATATGTTTGTTACTCGATTTTGATCCTCTGCGTTTTCTGAAAGAATACAAATAGCCAAAAATGTGTGAATATAAAAAATATATATATTACGTAACGTTACCTCAGCATCAGCGCCATGTACGTCTCATTTAGTATTATCATAGATGTGCTAGGTATATCATTAGGATGCAAGTGTTTAGAAATCTTCCGGATACTATCAATAGCTTCACCACAATTTTCTAATCCAATCTACAAAACCAGTGTAGGATAGCAAAAATATTAATATCAACATTGACTGATAATTCTTACATACCTTATTTGCTAGACCGGTAAGCACTTTGGCATCATCCTGGGCGATAGTTTTCCTATGCGAATAAGCAGCCAGCCATCCATATCTCGTAGTGCGTCCAATAGTTTTCCATCGTTCTCTAATAATCCTGTCGATCTAGTAAAGAAAAGAGTTTTTGTAATTCTCTAACTGTATATAAAAACCTACATCTTACCTCTTCAAGAAGATAATTGTCCTCAAAAAGATGATACGTTAGCATTGCCAGACCTTCGGTTTTAATAGCTGCATTCGATTCTGGGTAGCCTTTAGAATTATTCAGAGCAAGGGATTTCATTTTAACTGAACTGGTGGAGCACTGTTAATTCTATGGTAAACAGGACCCATCTGCCTCGTCGCTATCATCAGTACCAGTATCAATATCAATGTAATACGTGATGCTACATGAATCGATCGGTTGAGGCTTCATAGATTTCTGGATATGGCGATAAAATTTCTAGTATGCGTTGCCATTGGCAATCCGGGGAGTCAACTGGTGGAGGAGCAGGCTTATTATCGCTTACCTGGTTTAATCGATGATCAGATAGTAATTATAAATACAGGAGTGTTCCCTTTTGTCCATTTTCAAATCTTATCTCGATCAATTAGCAAACAAAATGAGTCTCATAGGCCGTACTTCATGTATCCCTTGTCATAGTGAGTAAACGTCTATTTCAGTTGGCCATGGACCTTTGTGATCTCTTTAAATGCTATGTTAGTATGGTTAAGGAAATGTTCAATGCACTCACTATTTTTTAAATATTCGTCAAATCAAGGGATATACGAGTAAGTTACACAGAAACAGCGTAGAGCATGTACACCAGGATCACAGACTGTTACAATTCTCGTTTTGACTTTCGTTATGCCTCAGGGTTCTCACCAGGGCAGAATTGCTAGTAGATACCTGATACCAAATTCTTGCTTAATAGAGATTAGGATCTTGCAGTTTGCATCTACCGTTAGGCTTGATACGCTCCCTTATTTACAAGCACTTTGTTAATGTCATTCTTGGACTTGATAGATACGTGTACACTGGACTACCTTTGTGTATCCAGCAATTCACATTGTAGCAGTTTGGTACCTAGTATTTGAATGTACAATGTTAAACAGTCTTCGATAATTGATTAAATGACACGATAAATCATTGTAACAGAAAAGTTAGGATGCCACGGGCGGTTTTTCGCATCTCATGTCGCAGGCAGATCTGAATCAGACAGCATCGGAGGAGGCAATTCTACAAGCAAGGGGATACAAGCTTATTAAGAAACTTGGCGAGGGTTCTTATGCCAAGGTTTCTATATTGATTAATATTAGGATTATATTCTTATAAGATTCATATTGGATCCCCAGGTGTATCTTGCTGAGTACAGACCAGAGAACGATCCTGAGCGCAATAATAGTCTGGCTTGTAAAGTCGTGGACACTGCTAAAGCCCCAAAAGACTTCGTTCGTAAATTTCTACCGCGTGAACTGGATATCCTAGTGAAGTTAAATCATCCCCATGTTGTGCATGTACATAGCATATTTCAGAGACGAACCAAGTACTTTATATTCATGCGATTCGCTGAGAATGGCGACCTCCTCGACTTCATCCTGAAGAACGGTGCTGTTGCTGAGAGTCAGGCACGGGTCTGGCTTCGGCAGCTTTCACTAGGTACAGGGAAAAAATATAGGATGAATAGATAATTAAAAAAAGGGAAATCCTCATACCTTTTGGATACTTTTATCCATTTTTATTAGGACTTCAGTATCTGCATGAGATGGAAATAGCCCATAGGGATATGAAATGCGAAAATGTTTTACTTACCTCAAATTACAATGTTAAACTTGCGGATTTTGGATTTGCAAGATACGTCGTCGACGCGAGAGGTAAAAAAGTCCTGAGTGATACCTACTGTGGATCCTTATCATACGCTGCCCCAGAGATCCTCAAAGGATCTCCATATAATCCAAAGATTGCGGACATTTGGTCTCTCGGTGTAATATTGTACATAATACTAAATAAAGCTATGCCCTTTGATGATACCAATATCAAGAGGCTCTACGAGCAGCAGACAAACAAGAGATGGAAATTTCGTGGGAAAGTAACAGATATATTGAGTGAACAAGCTAAGAAATTGGTCATCAATCTTTTGGAACCGGATATAGGCAAAAGATGGAGAATGGATCAAGTGATACACAGTGAGTGGATCGCAATGGATCCACGACTGATGATCCTTACACCAGCTGAACAGACAGCATTAAATGTAGCCATTGAGGAGCGGAAGAAGAATGAAGAAAAATTAACTAAAGCTGTGGTGAATTATTCTCCGATGAAAAATTATCATTTAGAGGTTTTTATTTGATTTAAACGTCTTATTGGATTGAATGTTATTATAGAAATCTGGTAAGATTGATGATAAGAAAAAATCGGGAACTGATAACGGTGAAGACAAGAATCGCGTTGTAGAGGAGGTGACCATTATCAAGGATGCTGTTAAGGTGATGAATTCTCTATCATCTATGATATGATTCTTATTTTACATATTCATTTTTAGCCAACAGGTTCCACGATTATTGGAACAGGCAACTATTTTCGAAATCTTGGTGCTTCGGCATGAGTATATGGAAAGGAATTTTTATATCTTTATAAAACACAAGAAAGAGAAGAAGAAATTTAGCATATATAATTTATGTACCTCTTTTAACAATCTAATAAATAACGTTTATACACTTTATATAAAATTACCGCATTGATCTTACTTATTTCCCACGTACCGCGATTGCAGTAACGTTGACGTATTTCCTTGCGTCAATTGCAAATAATAATTATTACCAAATATGAATCCTTCTAACTTTCCATATAAATCTCCTGAAAAGACTTTACGCGGTCCTGCAATTCCTCCCAATCTCCATACTCCACTTGACAGACTTAATAACAATTCGTTAGTGGGTATAATTTTCATCAGGAAGCTATCCGAACCAGGCAAAACGTATTCCTGATATCCTCCCCATGGTTCATAGCGCAGGATCATCATCTCCAAAGGAAATTTAATAGCCAGCCAGAGGCACTCTGAAGTCACTTTTAGGGATACTTCAATCGCGCCAGGTATACTAAGCCCTGTACAAAATATTTAATCACTTGGAAATTCTTTTATCATTTTAAAACGAGAAAAGGGATCATACAAACCTAGTACAAGATATGATTCTTTACTAGAAATATCAAGACGATAAATCTCCAAGCTGTCTTGTGCATCTGACACAGCATGTACTGCATAGAATACACCAGCCATGACTACTACTTCATTCAGTAAAGTTTTTTTAGCATTTGGTAATAAAACCAAACCATACAGTTCTTCATTGTTGCAGAGCAAAGAATCATTCGTTTTTTTGCAATTTCCTAATACTGAAATATCTATTGACTCATTAGGTAATTTATCTGGAATTAAGGGTGTAGAATTTTCTTCGAGAAGTTCCAATTTGTGCCAGTAGTTTGCTCGATCTGTTAAAAAATAAATAAAATAGAAAATGGAAAATTTTAATATTTACAAATGATCAACTATTATCTCACTTTTTAATGCAAGACTTATCCCTTCTGCAGTACTTGACAATATTGACATTTTATCGGTTACAGGTTTTAGACCAGAGGATAAGATATTGTAACTCTTCAATTCAACTCCTTCATAAAATCCATCTATGGTGATATTGCCCAAAACTTCTAAGCCATTTCGTAATGAGATACTTGTTTTAATTATTTGTACATCTTTCTGTTTCTTTAATTGATATTCTACTAGATTTGTCAGATTAACATCATTTATAGGGCCATTTATGTTCAGAGCCGGTGCTCGCGCGTTACCATGAATAGTATTTATACTAGGGATCCTCTGGTTCGATGATTTTAATAATGCATTTTCCATTTTGCGACCCATTATAGTGCCAAATACTCTGTAAATAAATTTATCATAAGCAAATTCAGTATTTTTTTTAGATTAATTACCTTAGGTCCTGAATCTCCACGGTCTTGAAAGTCTTTCGAGCATTCAGAATAATCAGTTGTTCAGAATTGTTGGTACGCAAAGTACCTTGTGCCCATTTCGAAAACTTTAGACCATTAATGTTATCAGAAAATACGTCATGCACTATTTTGTTTCCAGTTATAACATTTTGCTCCACATCAGATCTCACAACGTCGGTCGACAGATTCAATCCATTTACTGTACCACGCAAATCCAGATTTCCTGCAATGAGATATTTCTATTAGTTATTCAGTTTCATAGAAAGTATTTTCAAGTTTTTGGGTTTACCTAATATTTCTAAATTCTCGAATCTTATGCTTCCAGTTACAATTTGTGGATTTTTTCTTCGTAGAGCATATTTGTCGATACCATCTAGTAGTGTATCTGGTGCCCATAGTGTTGTTGAATTTGAACCCACAAGATTTGGCATTTCTACATTTCTCATAGTAACTTGTACAATAATATTCTGAGACTTTGTTTTACTTAAGACACGACTAGAAATCTTCTTCCAGGATCCAAAACGTGGAGTATTAAGGAAATCCTGTTGTATGATAACTTTTCCTGGTTTCTCAAAAGTTACATTCTTAAATTCAACCTTAGACGCGGTCACAATAGTTGGTCTGGTCCTTAGCCAGATCTCGTTATACACGGTCTTCAGATTTTTCCCATTAACATTCTCAATGGTAGGCTCAGTAGGAAACGTTGCAGATCCTATAGGCAATATTTTAATATGAATTATCCCCATTAATGATATAAGTACAAAAAATAAACTTACCATATAGCAAATAACTTGTTAATTTTTCATCTGTCGGGTAACTGAAACTTAGAGGCAAGGATAATGCCTCTGTCTTCAATACGTTATTCACAGTTTTGGAACCTAGATTATTCATTGACTGATAGTTTGGAGAAAAGTTAATTGGCCCATGATCAGCATATAATTTCTCTACTATAAATCCACCCTCTGAAACAGATTTAACGTTCAGAAATCAATACATCTATTACAAATAAATATTATTTATCACCACAGCTTATTCCTTACCAAACGTAATATTCGTCAAGGATATTATATCATCCAGTTGAACAACATTTTTCATAAGATCAACTATATTTACTCCATTGATAGTTCCAACGTAGGTGTTCATTTTTGATGTAACGTTTTTGACTTCTTGAGGTAATAGATTCTTGAATCCATCATTTGTAATAAGATTTGTTATCACCAAATTCTTAGCTTTTACAGGTCCTTTGAGAATCCCTGGTTCAACCCACTTATTAAAAAATTTTTGTAATCCTGTAATATACAATTAGTAAATAGATAAATACTGAAAGTATTTAAATCAACAAAAAAAAATAGTTACCTTGAAGATCAACGTATTCCATAGAAGACACTAAAGCGTTAGAGACTTTAACGGTGCCAAGAAAATTTTTGTAATTTAAAGAAGTGTCATTAAATGAAGTTACAGAATCTCTAACAATTTCATCTAGTCTGGATGCTCCATAAACATGTTTAGCATTTAATGATCTAATATTAAGCTGATCTACTGTTATATTGTAAGTTTCAATACCGATACTTGTCGCTTCTGTACTACACAAATTACCCTTTAATCTGGATAAAAAATAAGAAAAAGACATTATTTACAATTAAGAAACTAATAATATGAATTACTTACTTGGGCAATGCTATATTATTGTACGTGGTCTCTGTTACAGAAACATTGAATGGAGCATATTTAGTTCCTGTAATATTGACAATAGAATCCCGGTGATCAGTAGTTACAAACGGTAACCCAGATAATAAAGTCACATTGCTCCAAACCTAGGATTTTATAAAAATAATTAATATCAAGAAAAAAATGATTAAGATATGTTCCAAAAGAAAGATGATACTCACGACATTATCACTGGAGAATATTAAATGTACAGGAACATCTTGATCCAAGAGTATAGCATCGTTTACAATTTGAGTTAAACTTTTCCCTTTACTTCTGGTTAACTCCGATGCTTCTAAACGCTTTGTAATTTCTACTCGTTGTAAAATATAATCACCTATAAAGGTCTTTGTACCAGGTTCACTGTGTATCCTAGGTTTCAGCTTACTAGCGCCTTTTCCCTTTAGCTGTCCTCTAATATCAATCAATGATGTAGTCCTTAATTTGGAGATAGCCATTGTACCACTTATTGTAGTGGGATCCCCATTCAACGGTAATAAGATACCGCCTAGAGTTAAATTCAAATTCTTCACTTTGATAGAAGAAGCTTGAATGTCCTGATTTGTAATCTGTGTCGCAATTCCTATTGGGATTAATGCTCCAGTGACATTAAGAGTGGCATACACATGTTCAGCAGTGATTTCCTGATCACCAGTGACACGTAATGCATCCTCCTCAAGGGATGAAAACTGTATCCCATTAATCACTCCAGTTACAGTAATTTCGTTAAGGTCCACAGATGGAATAGGACACTGAAGCTTCTTCATAGATCCTATTCTAACAGTTTGAAATTTAATCTGTTCATAATCATTCTGTATCTTTCTTAGATTTCTCATATGATGAAATGTCTCTCCAGTAGCAACCCTTTCTGCTTTGCAGTATGATTTGCATTTCATCCTTGCAGTTCTTCCAGTTAGGGTGTTAAGGACAGTATTGTTTGTCATCATAGAAGCTGATACTGATTTCTTCTGATTATCTAATTTAGACACAATTTCTTTGTACTGATATGTAAGATCTAAAAGCTGTTGTACATTGTTCTGTTTAATATCTTTGCAATGTAATTGCTCGATATGCCCATTCAGTATTTGAATAGGACCTTTCAATGTAAGGTCTGCTTTCAGAATTCGCCGAGCTCTTATGTTTGCCTCATTGCACCAAGCTTTTATATCCTCTCTTAGATTCTCCCAGGTATTTTGTTGCTTCCAAGTAGGCTTGTTCAATTTCCACAGACCATTCGTATAACGGATTACCAAAAAAGGTTGTCCATAAAGGAACGTGGTACGTATCTCTTGTACTTGAAGAATTCTAACATCTAATTCAACAAATTTCCATCCATCGTACTGGTACATTTTAATTTGATTCTGCCTCTGGCTAATAATCAATGCTGTTTCATGCGTAGTCAAAGAGAATATCCTGTCAGCAGCTTCAATTTCTTGAAATGGTACAAAACGGTTCAAAGAGTGTTTATAAAGAACTGTAGATCTTTCATTGGCAAGTGCTAAGTAGTATTCTTTCAAATGTTTCCCTTTGAAGTGAAACACGACAGCATCCTTTGTGGCTGGCAATCTCTGAGCAATTGTAAATTTATTTGGTCCCAAAAGGAAATGTAATATAAAAGTGTGCGATCCTGTTGCCACTAAATGCATAGAAGATCCCATTGTAAAGGGCACTAATGTTTCAGCTCCAAAACGTATAGTCTGTATCAGATCAAAGGTCTCTCCAAGCCAACGATATATATGTATATATTGACTGGACGCTACCCCCAAAAAAAGCTGGTTCATTCCTCTCCACAGAGTTAAGTGAGATATAGCAGGAGTATTAAAATCCTGCGCGAAATAGAATACAGTCCCCTCCATAGTTTGCAGAAGCTTCAAAACTACTATGGTGTTATCCAATTTTTCTATTACTAATACTATAGTACTGGATTCGGTACTATCCACGGCAATATTCTTGCCTCCCTGTAGTGCATAGGATGCAACTTGAATGAAAGATATGCCCTACAAAAAAATCACACTATAAAAATGTCATTTTGGAATTCAAAGATCATTGCCGCAGTACTGCATGAACTAAAGAACTTACGCTTATAATGAACAAGGATACTCCAGAAGAATCTAATGAAACAGCAAGGAATTGTAGCTCCACATTATTCTCTTTGGCAAAGAAAGCCAGGTCCAGTGTAGTTGTTGAATTAAACATAGAATACTCTTCAAAACCGCTACACTTCTCAATGACAGCTGTAACGAGAGATAACATTTTTAAAAGACGCGCTTTGCGTAAGTTTCTTTTTATCATTTCGCCAGAGAGGGGATAGACACGTGATATAGTATACATATTAATGTCCCGTATGCTGTCCATATATCTGTTTTCCTAAAATATATATTAATATATTTTGGTGATTTTTATCTATATTTTATCAGAGGTGAGACCCTGGGTCAGACTGTTTATAGTTTGATGATTCTCTCCTTCAAAATTATCAAGCTCTATATATATATTTTAAAACATATTGGAGTTTTGCATAATTTCACATCTTTTGCTAGTTACAAGCTATTTCTTTGACTGCAGTGGACCTTATGTTACTTATGCACAGTGTTCGATATCATGCCACTTTCTACAGAAAAGATAGAAAATTTAACAGCTCAAGTTTTCGAGCTAGAAGCTCTGCAAGCAGTATATCCAAAAGAATTAGTGATAGCTGATTATGGTGTTTTGGCTGACATTAATAATTACATTGCTGGGAGCAATGTAGAGATACCACAAAAATTGGAGTACTGTATTGAAATTTCTATATCCAAGGTAAATTTTTCACTATACATATATTGTCATACTGAATATGAGAATGGATCTATTAATTTCAAATGAATTTTCAGGGTACATTTGAGCTACAGGTGACTTTGCCTGCTCACTACCCAAATATATATCCAGAAGTGTATGTTAGGAGTTCCTTGTTAGACAGAACTCAACAAATGAATTTAAATAAGTCATTGGCATTATTTATGAATTCTCAAGAGAAAGGTGAACCTTGTATATATGCTTTGATATCTTGGCTACAGGATAACATAGATAAATACTTGGAGCATTCAGAATTAAATAAAAAATCTAAGGGGAATCTTAAGGAAGCTGAAGAGTTAGACAAACATGTTTTTGGACGATATTGGGTTTACAGTCATCATATATATAGTAAATTTAAAAGAAGAGATATTGCAGATTTTGCCAAGGAGAATTCTCTATCTGGTTTCTCCTTAGCTGGTAAACCAGGAATAATTTGTGTCGAGGGTGCTCTAGATGATTGTGAGTACTGGTGGCAAAAGGTATTATTTATTGTTATATTATAATCCTATTATGCACGATTACTTTGAAAATGTCTTAGTCATATAAATGATTTTATTTTTTGCACAGGTAAAAACTATGAACTGGCACAAGATATTAGTAAAGTTAGTAGAAGAAGAAAATTTAGACAACAGAAATTTAGATAGTTTAAGAAAGTTTGCAGGATTTCAAGAAATATCATTTGCAACGTCAGAGAAGCACAATGACATGGGACAGCTCTTAAAATATTTAACTGAGCATGATTCTCACCATGTATTTAAAGAATTTTTTGGCGTTGAGGGAAAGTCTGCTCAATTATAACTAATTAATATATGTTTGTATTTGTTATACCTGTCCTGTCAGATTATATGTATATTTTTACAAGCAATAACGTTTATTATTTATGATAAGCCAATTTACCTTTTTCAGGATCAGTAAATCCACTGAGTTGTCTTTTGTAACGAGTAGGATGTGATTTCTTAAATTCAGTCATGTAATTTGCAATTTCTATATTGATTTCTTTTATTAAATCTGGAGTGGATGGAATTTTTTCTGTGAAATAATAAATAAACCGTAGAGTCAAAGTATGTTACAAGGAATTATTAATTTTATGAGATATCATACCATAATTTCTTTTTAAGCTCTCGAAAAATTCTGTTGTCTGATGCAGAGTCTCCTCCAGGGCACTCGGTGTCGATATTACTTGTTTGAAAATACATATTAAAGAAATAACTAACAAGTAAATTTTAAACATCTCTGCCTTTTAGAAATATCAATGATCAACTGAATTCGTCTCTTGTAATGAATAAGTATGGATTACTGGAAAGAGCAGTGTCCTATAGTACAATTCTGTTTACATTTCTTATATTCAAAACCGATATAAGTGTACAAAATAGTTTGAAATTTATATACAAAATATTTCTATCAAATCAATTTATTTACGGTTTCTTATGGACTTACAAAGAAAAATACGGTATTATCTTATAGTAGCATATCGTTGAAATTCATTAGTTAGAAATTGGCCTGGCATATGTGAAGCTGGTGGGCCCAGAGCATCCTGAGCAGGACTATGGACCTTGATTTGCCTCATATGGGTATCTCTTCCATTCTGATGATTACTGATAACTGCTATTTGAATCATGAAGGTCCTGATAGGTCTATCATTAATGTCCTTAATGGGAATCACCACCCAGCCACTGGGCTCACTGAGATCCATAAATTCTACTTCTTGGAGATCATTGAAATTTGTGCCTGCTCTGATGCTTATTCTGAAGATTTATTACGTTTCATCTCTCTTATATTATACTACTGAATCCTATCCTGCTTACTTACCTATTTGGTGTATAGCTCTCATCTAATTTGTAATCAGTATAGATACAGATATCTCGGATAGTGGTTTTCCTACGAAACTGAATATTCACAAGATGTGGAAGCTGTCCATCAGATTGCCAATATGTCTCTGTAATATCATCTCTAAGCTGGTCCACTCCAAAACCAGGTTTACAACTCGACAGACTCCAAATTGCTTGGTTTCCAACTTCACGTACTCTACCTGGTAGCTCTTCCTGTACAGGATCTGAAATCTCCTACAATAAACAACAACTACATACCTATTTGGAGTTTTAATCAAATAATTTACAGACGTAATTAAATGTTCCTTGCCTCCACCACCAGTTTTATTACTCATATTGAGGTTATAAACAACTCAACTCATTCCTTTGTTATTCAACCCTTAGAAAAAACCTTCTGTCAGGTTTTTTTTTAATGAAGATAATACTGTTATCTACTATCAGCTATTTGTAGAAGCAATGCTTATAATTTTGATTACGACAGAATTATGCATAGATTATCTACAAGTCGAGGACAATGTGTGTTTTGAATGGCCGTTACCATGGCAAAATTGACCTCATATAAGCATGACTGAAAACTACCCCAACGTTAGCAGAATTATGCCCATACAGTAGTTGGAAATTTTACGTTCTTTCAGGATTCATTAGGAACTCTAACTTTTCAAGATTGTTTGATCTTCAAGTATCTCGCCAAGATTGTAAACGGTGGACCAATTTTTCTATATACAATTTCTATTTTACACGTGTAATAATGACTCTAGTCTTGACTAGAATTGATTATGCTACTGTGGGAGCTACATCTCCAGGAACAACAAAAATCTTACCTGAGGAATCAAAGCAGACACAAAGATTTGCTGTTGCCGATCATGATGGTGTTCTGCATGTGTATGGTAATATGAAGGAATAGTATAGAAAGCATCAACATAATTATAAAATTAATAATATCGATAGGTACAAAGAAAGGAGAATTACAACTGTTGTTTAAGTCTTTGCCAGGACCCAAAATATCACGTCTGGTTCTTGGAGGAACTCTGGGCACACCGAAAGACAAAATATTTATTGCATATGCCAATTCCGTGAAAGGATTCACAAAAAAGGGAAAACTCTTTTTAGAGTTTGACACCAGCCTTATAGAACCGATATCTACCATGTATGTTCTTGGAGCAGATTTAGCAGCCTGTGCCAGAGACCTTTATCACAGATATCGTGATTGTAAAGATGCTGACTCTTATTTGGCTGGAGAAGTTTTATTGGACGTTATTCTTTTACCTGGTGAAGGTACGAGTGTACATGCTATCCTGGCATGCGGAGATTGTGCTGTTCGTGTCCTTCATGGTACAAAAAATCCTACTGTACTAAGATTGCCTACTGTTCCCAGTGTACTTTCTCCTTACCGGTAATTTTACTCCTAATAATTAATAAAACTTCATTCATAGATGATACATAAGTCTCATTACAGAGAGGGTGATATAGATGCAACAGACCGAGTTATACTGGGCACTGTTGATGGTAGAGTTGGACTATTGATACTACAGAAGGATAAGACATTAAGAGTAACCTGGTTAATAGCATCCATGGGATCAGAGGTCACTTCTCTAGATACTTATGAACTTCTTGATGGATTGGATATTCTAATTGGTAGACAGAATGGCATTGTGGAAGTTTACACATTCCCAGACGATGAGGATATGACACCTAGCTTGCGGTATCGACACGTAGGTCCTAAAAAAATACCACAGTACACAAGAACACCATTCTTAAATAGTTATTCTCATTACACACTATCAGAACACTGGTGAGAGTATCAGTACTGTCTGTGGAGGAATAATAGGTGCCTCGGGATATCCTGAGGTTCTTGTCACTACGTATTCAGGTCGAATATTTGGCCTTACCACAAGACCACCAGGTGCACTTGAAGCAGAACAGAACGATACTGGTCTCTCTAAATTAAAAGCTGAAATACAACAGTTGGAAGGGAAACTTGCTGAGGATAGAGATGCTGCTAATTTTACAGCTGATCCATTGGCACCTCTGATACTTTCTGTAAATCATAGGTAATTTATTAAGTATAAAATCTATTGTCAAATATATTTTTATAGCAGTAACGTTATAACAGATTGGTCCTGAATAGAGACGATGCGTCTTATTCTCTCTCTGTAGAATTGGATACAGCAATTGATAATATTCTTATTCAATCTGATACTCCAATAGAATTATTAGATGTAGAGAGTAACAGTGCTGTAACCAGTTTATCTACTTGTGATCCGAAGGAAGGAAATTTCGTTTTGGCTACTTATCGCTGTCAGGTAAAGTTACATTTGTTTTAATTAATCAGTATTATCATCCTGAGCTTGAAGAGAATAATCGTTTCAAAAATTCAGGCGAATACAAATCGTTTAGAATTAAGACTGAGGACTATCGAGGGTCAGCCAGGAATTTTGCAAGTCTATGTAATGTCTCAGGTAAATCTTTAAGATTATTTTTAAAAAACTTCTATTAACTTACGTTTAATTCTTATTTCAGATTCAGCCAAAATGCTGCCGCAGAATAGAAATTCCTATTTGTGCATTATCGTTACATACAAGAGTACATGAAGATGATAAGTCAAGTATATCATCTGGACCATTTAACGAATTGAGACTAAATGGTGGCTTTACAGTTGCTGAGGTAAAGTATAATGAAAAATATAAACGATTAATGTTCTAAAGTCAATGTATTCAAAGGACACTTTTATTACAAAATTGTAGATGCACGCTTGGCTTTCACTGGTTTTGCCAGACGTACCTGAGAGACCACAATTACAAGATGGTGAAGCCAATTTAATATTAAAATCTTCCTTCGTAGGCACAATTCTTAAATGCAAGTACAAGTAAGTTATCTAAAATTTTTTTTTGATTGTTAATATGACCAAAAAAACAATATTATTTGCAGAAAGGGTAGCGCAACTTTCCTTGCTGAAAATGTATCTACTATTATAATCTTACGAGATGTCCTCACGAAGGAAGCAACTAAGAGGAAGATAAAGCTTGAAGTTTTCTGTGGTAAATACCTTAAATTATATTCCTTGTTCCTAGCATGTCCCGGGGAGTGCATATTTAAATCGTATAAAACATCTATATTTCCTTAGATGTCGTGGAAGTAAGTATATCCAGGGTATTGGAGCTGATTCTACCGAGGTTGGAAACGGCTCACAAGTTGAGAAAACAGATAAATATTTTAAACGCCCTCCAAGAGTGGGAACTCAAAGCAAATCCCAAAGAGAATCTGTGCACCGAGTATCAGGAACTCCTGACGATCGAATCCACCGTCAGGAATGAGATGGCTAAGGATCCTGAAATATTACAAAGATTGCATGCAGTAGTAACGGATCTGTACGTCGATTGGGAACGTGCAAAAGGTGGTCGTCGTGTCAGCAGTCAATTGGCTGCTGAAAAATTGAGTCCCGCCCTGGATTCTCGAGATCTGACACTTCTTTTGCAAGTGTTCGTCGCGAGAAAAAGTTTAAATCTTCCTGGACCAAGTACCACGACAAAATTAGATGAATAAATAAGAACAGGATGAAAAACGAGATATAATTTAAGAAAAATATCCGGCCGTCGATGTTTGTATAAACGTATTCATGTAAAAAATATATTTTTCAACGTTGATCCGCGATATAAACAACTTAATTATTTATGTTTAAAAACGTACATACACAATGGCATGACTATTACTTACAGCATAGCATATTGGTAATATAGGATTTTTGCGGCTTGCACTACGTTACATCTCGGTCGGCTGTATTCCAATTTCCAAGTGTACGTACATATGTACTTGAATATTTTCATTAATCGATCACGATCTAGCTGTTTTCAAAGTAATTTAATTCAGGAACCAAGTACAGATAAAGGACTACTCAATATTGAGTATGATTGATAAATTGGAACACAGCTTCAGTTGGAAATCATAAAAAGATAATTTTAATTAATAGGTAGCCATTCCCAGGCTACCTGGAAGCCACAATCACAAGTAATCTGTGTTGTGCTGACCGAGATCACTTGAGGGCTTTACGCAGAGTATGTAGACGATAATATTTATCATACCGTCGTTCAGTCAGTCCATTCTGTTACAACTCTTTAAGTTCTACGAGGAGTTTTCTTCATGCACGTTCAAGTTCCTTGGTATTATGAAAACCTCGTACGATTGGTACATTGTTGTTACCATGATCATTTGGTTTCAACCATGGACTCAAATTATATAAAGAAGTACTGCCTGTAAACGAAATGCAACCACAATCTTTAATCAAATTAAATTTCAGCAAGAATTTTCAGTATTAGGAAAAGAAATAATACATACAGGTTATCCGTTGTCCTAACAACTGCTTCCAGTGGATCTCTGTCTGATCCATTATCTGTGCTATTTGCTACAGTATACTCCAAAGTCTGTCCACCTTCATGCGGTAAGATACTCTCAGGATTATCTTCAGGAGGCCCGATCTCTACTACTCCACCAGGTTCAACCTCAAGTTTTAAATCCTGCACTATACTGCTTTGAATGGTTCTTGCTTGAGAATTCTTGTCACTCTCTTCATTCAAACTCTTTCCTGCCACAATTCTGTTCGGAGGACGTGCAGGTCTTCCTCGAGAATGAGTATGCATATGTCTTTTCATATCACTCCGCACTCTAAATGGTTTTCCGCATACGGTACAAGGATGCGGCTTTTCTCCAGTGTGTATTCTTCGATGATTTTGGAGATAGCTACTCGCCCGGAAAGTTTTGTGACAAAATTCGCAACGATAATTTTTCTCACCGGTATGAATTCTTCTATGAACGATCAGGGAATATTTTCGTGCAAAATCTTTGCCACAGTACTCGCACTGGAACTGCTTTTGTTCTGAATGGATACTAGTTGAATGATATTTCAAATCACCCCATTGTCTAAAGTGTCTTCCGCAATCTTCGCATTTGTATGGTTTATCACCACTATGAAGACGTTTATGAACCTGAAAGGTATTTTATATTTTTATTAGCAGTACTGAAAAATAAATATTTGAAAATATAAAAAAATTATTTATGCATACCTTTAGTGCACTAGCAGCGAAGAAACTCTTACCGCAAACTTCACACTGATGTGGTCTTTCTCCACTGTGGGATCTCATATGATAAACTAAACTATTTTTATGATTGAAAGATCGTCCACATTGGGGACAAACGAGTTCATCGTCTAAAAAAAAGGTAACACTTAAAAAAGGTAAGGCTTTTTATATCTAGAAATATATTCAACTGTTGAGAAAATGCGTACTGTTCTTGCGACTTTTTTGCAACTTCTTTTTCTTTGCTGTCTCTGGAATATCAGTCTCTTCTTTCTCTTGTAAGTCATCCTCATTTATGGTTGTAGCTTGGATCTCTTCTTGTTCAGTGTGCTTTGAAACATCTGCTATTGCCCACAACGGTGGTCCGTTGTTCACATCAACCAACGGAGTTTCAATATCCTCATCTATGTGGGCTCCGATTTCTTCAACTACATGGTACAGAAAGCTCAGTATGCCTGTATATTTATTGGCTGTAGGACTGATACCTGTAGTTTTATATGTGTACTTACCCACTCCTCTGATTCCTTCCATAAGATCTTCGGGTTCATCGAATTCCTCAATTACGCTATTGTCTAAGCCTTGTACTGATTCAGTGACGGACATAGTGATACTCGTGTTTGTTGCTTGGGCTATTCTGGCTTCTTGTTTGACTGGTTCGTAGTGAGCCTATTGAAAAATAAGTAATAAATATAATTAACAGTTGTAAAAAGTAAGTCTTGTTTAAACAAGGTTTCGTTGAATGAACTATACCTTAAGGTGTTCAAAGAATTTGAGCTGTCCACTGAATCTACTTCCACACAGTTCGCATCTGAATGCATGAACTTGAACTTCTGTAGTGGTTTCTACTGATATATCTTGATTTAATCTTGCATTATCTCTCCTTGTTGGATTCTTTTTTGATTGTTGCTTGAGCTTTCTAGGAATTCTTTTCTTGTGGGGTAATGATCTTTTAGGTCCTGGAGTTGGCGCAGCATCCTCACTACTTTCTGCAGAAACATCAACGTCATATTCGCTCTTAATGTTGATGAACTCCTGCTTGACATTTTGTGAAATTCTCTTCAAGGGTTGTAACGTGGGATAAACCGAAGGAGGATCAGGATCAGGCATGGATTGAATAGTGTAGGCATTAACAGGAGACAGGGGTTCTAAATGGCTGACATCAGGTAAAGTAGGATCTTCATGTTGTTGCTGACTGTGCAGCTGTTGCTGCTTCTGTTGCTGTTGCAACTGAACTGCGACAAGTGCTGCTGCCAATCTTCGATCATCCTGTACAAAAATTTATAAATAATTCCCTAAATAGAAAGTCTTATTCAAGAAAGCAAGCTGCAGGATTCTTGCCTCGGTCAATTCATGAGGTAGCAAGTCTTCTTCTGTTTCATAGTACTGAGTAGATGTGGTATATTCAGATCCTACTCCAGCATTGATCATATCCACAACCATTCCTTCAGGGATCAATTCACCATTCAGTGCAAGAAGTGGTACTCCTTTTCCAAGTGATTCACCATCCTGTCTTTGAATGGTAATATACTGTGTACCTTCCATTCTTTCTAATAGTACCGCTTGTGCAGCATCTTCTGTAGTTACTTCCATCACTGTATCTCCAAGAGTCTTTTAAAAGATCAAGTACTTTAGAAGAAAAGTTCAATATACAGTTACCTGTGTAAGAGCAGTATAGATTGGAATAAATGAATGTCTCCTTTAAAAACAAGGTATCTTCACCTACCAGGAAGCAAGTGCAGTATTTAAACTTGGCGCTATGGGATCCTGAAGAGATGACAGCGAATCCAAGGTCACTGCTCCCGGGGCTCCAGGAAAATTTTTACTCTACCCCGTATCGAAACCTGACTAAAAAATTGAGCCGGCCTTACCTTCCCCTGCCGATCCTCGTATTCCAGGGCGAATCTCTCGGTTTTCCCCGGGGAAAACTTGGCCGACATAAACAAAGCAAGATATTGAAACACTGTAGGCCAAAACGTGACAACAGTGCGTGGCCCCTGACGCCATTAGACCGGATGTTCCCTACTGTTCCCTACTTAACCATTCTCAAGAATTTTCAAAGAACCACTCCAAGAGCATAAAATTCTCTAGCACATTTGCTCCATAAATTGACTCTTTTTTCTAGTCATTTAACATATCTCTAGAGTTCTTGCCCTAAAATATCAAAACAGCTTTATATAAATCATTTAAACTATTTTGTTTTTTCCGTAGATTTCCTCCAATTTATCTTATTTTTTTAATTTGCATGCTTTCTGGTCAATTCACACACCTTCGGCTTATTTGGATATGAAGATTATTATGAAGATTACATTCTGGCTTCCTTTTATTTTATTCATATCTACTAGGAATTTTGGGAGGATATAATTTTTCAATGCTGTTGTACGTCACTTCCCTCTCAGAGGAATTCCCTAAACTTATAATTACTCTAGATCTTGAAATATCAAAATAATTATTTAAAACAGAGGAGTATTCAATTTTAGTTGTGTATTTGTATTGTGTAAATATTTCCTTTGCAATAGGATCATTTAATAATTTTGTGAGAAGCTACTAAGAGATAGACCTTCGGGGAAAACAAATCAAATTTCTAAAAGAACCTACTGTCTTTGTACTGTCATTGTCAGCTGATTCATAATGTACTGTCATAGTTCTTTTACTTAAATCCTCCACCATTTCATATTGTAACATTACACTGATACGGTGAATTATATAAACAGAGATTGTGAGAATAATATACTGTTGAGTACCAATAAGAAAAGTTAACTAGACTATTGCAATCATATTGCAAATCTTTGGTTAAAGCTATAGAATCAATCATTTTTTCTGCCTGATATAAGTTATAAATATATTTTAAAAAAATTTTAGCCTCCAGTAATTACCACAGAGAATTATGTGACATTATCAAGTAGTCTAAAAGAAGAAATGGCTTCTCTTTGTGGACGTTGGAGATTGTGGATTTTACCAGTGCTTATAGGCCTTTATGCCTTATTAATCATTATCTTGGTACCAATTTTATTGGCCAATTCAATAAAAAATGGATTTAAGAAGCAGGATCAAGGAGCTCTTGTCGGAGGAGCATTTGTATTATTGGCATTGCCAATTGCATTTTATGAGATTGTTCAGCACATGATACACTATACTCAGCCAAGGCTCCAGAAATATATAATAAGGTATGTAAAATCATAAATCTTAATATTAATTTATATTACTTATTAACCCTTTCGCTACGGGCGGGTTCTCCGCCGCGGTTCTCCTGCGGTTCTAGTCGCAATATCTCAGTAGCGTCTTATGGAGGGCCACTATAGTGGCCCGTAGTACCTCAGTGGCATCTTATGGAAGGCCACTATAGTGGCTCGTAGTAGTGAAAGGGTTAAATATACAATCATTCCTCATTAAATTTGTTGTTTTCAGAATTCTATGGATGGTACCAATCTATGCTGTAAATGCTGTAAGTATAAAATATAAATACACAGTGGATACAAATATCATATCAAATGGAGTGCAACATGAGAATTGTAACTATATTTGATGCAGTGGCTTGGTTTGGTATATCCTGAAGGCAGTATATATGTAGACAGTCTAAGAGAATGTTATGAGGCCTATGTTATCTACAATTTTATGATGTACCTCCTGGCTTATTTGGATGCCGATAATCACCTGGAACATCGTCTGGAGCTTTCACCTCAAGTACATCACATGTTCCCTCTGTGTTGTTTGCCAGACTGGGAAATGGGACGTGAATTTGTACATATGTGTAAACATGGAATTCTTCAGTATACTGCGGTCAGACCAATATCAACTTTAATCTCCTTGTATGTATTATAGTATTCTGGATTATGGGGACTTTAATTTATTAATGAAATTACTTGTTACAGTATTTGTGAGCTTAATGGAGTTTACGGTGAAGGAGAATTTAGAGGAGACGTTGCTTTCCCATATATGATCGCTTTTAATAATTTGTCACAGTTTGTAGCAATGTATTGCCTGGTATTGTTTTATCGAGCTAATGCTGCAGCTCTAGAACCCATGAAACCTGTTGGGAAATTCCTATGCATCAAGGCTGTTGTTTTTTTTTCATTTTTGTAAGTTATTTTATATCAGTTCATTTTAATTTAATTTATTGCAATAATTAAGTAATTCTACTTTACTTTCAGTCAGGGTGTAATAATAGCAATGCTAGTGTACTTTGATGTGATATCAAGTATCTTTGATACAGACAATACAGATGATATAAGAAATATCTCCTCAAAACTGCAGGATTTTCTTATTTGTATAGAAATGTTTCTTGCAGCTGTTGCTCATCATTACAGTTTTAGCTATAAGCCCTACGTTAATCTGGCACAAAATCAAGCCTGGTGGGATGCATTTAGGTAAACTGAAATTATCCTACTTTTCATTCAAAATGAAACATCCATTGTAATATCCCTCCTAATTCTCTTTTGTGTTCTAAGAGCAATGTGGGATGTCTCCGATGTGCACAATGATATGAAGGAACATCTGGGAGTCGTAGGATCCTCTTTGAGCCGTAGAATTCGAGGCCGGAGTGGCTATCAGCAGTCTTGGGGTAGTGCTACGGAACGTACATCCCTTCTATCAGAGGCACCATTGACAACAGCCAAAAGCGCACCAGCTTGTTCCTTTTTAGGATACAATACAGCTGATGGTGGACAAAATTTAAATTCCATAGATGGTTCTAGAGGATTTGTAGATCTCAGTCCAGAAGTGCAGGATAATAATCATAATATTAATACGTAACCCACTCTATCCTTTCCAATCCCAGGATATGGTGTATTATCTTAAGAACTTCAGAGATTCGTTAGAATCTCCACTCACAATGATATTTTATTCATAACATCCTTAGTGTTTTATCCCTAAGAGGCAAATGTGACACACCACAAATATTGTACAACATAATTCATCCCTCCAGCTGTGTCACTGTGATATTTCCATAAATGTTTTTGCCTACTATTTTCACTCTGCAGGTATTAATACGTCACAAGATATAAGTGGTGTACTACCAAAAATTGTACATATGCAATATTTATACAGAAAATACTCTAATAAAATATTATTTGTATAAAGTATATCTAATTACTTACAACCCAGGAAGAGTGTTTACCTTTGGAGCATTATCTGCGTTGAACGTTTAAATTTTTACCGAGCATCCAATATGGTTCCTCAACTGAAATCAGATGGCTCATGCGTGAATAATATTTGGCGGGAATGCGCATTACCTGTGCAGTAATCAACAGACGTAGAAAGTTATATTACTGTCATAATAAATGATGGACACGTCTAACGGGTATCGTGGTCCTGAGGAAGCTGGAAAGTCGAAGAAACATGAGGAGTATCAATATTTGGAATTAATTGAGCGTGTTATTAAACATGGCAACAAAAAAAATGATCGTACGGGTGTTGGTACTTATTCAATTTTTGGAGCCCAGATGAGATTTGGACTCAGGGATGGTAAGTGGAATGATATGAGGATATAATTCAGTCTTATATAAAATTTTTATTTTATTAGGTGTATTTCCATTGTTGACGACAAAGCGTGTCTTTTGGAGAGGGGTTGTGGAGGAATTATTATGGTTTATCAGAGGATCGACTAATGCTAAGGAACTGTCGAGTAAAGGTGTTCATATTTGGGATGCAAATAGCTCACGTGAATTTTTAAATTCCTGTGGCTATGATGACAGGGAGGAAGGTGATCTTGGTCCTATTTATGGTTTTCAATGGCGAAATTTTGGTGCACAGTATGTCGATATGAACACTGATTATTCAGGGCAAGGTACAGATGGATGTAGCGATAGATATATAATGATAATAAATGGATGATTCCTTATGATACTTAGGTATCGATCAGTTGATGGATGTCATTCAAAAGTTAAAGAATTCTCCAGATGACAGAAGGATTTTAATGTCTGCATGGAATCCAATAGATATCCCAAAAATGGCACTGCCTCCATGTCACTGTCTTGTACAATTTTACGTTAGCAATGGAGAATTGTCGTGTCAACTCTATCAAAGAAGTGCTGATATGGGGCTCGGAGTGCCATTTAATATTGCTTCGTACTCTTTGCTTACTTATATGCTGGCACATATCACTGGTTTGAAGGTAACATTACAATAAGCACTGTTGATATATCTTTTTCATATGAAACAATTATTTTCAGCCTGGTGATTTTGTACATACCATGGGTGACTGTCATGTGTACATAAATCATGTTTCTGCTCTTGAGGAACAATTAAAACGTGAGCCAAAGCCATTTCCAAGTTTAAATATTCGTCGACAGCTATCAGATATCGATGACTTCACAGCAGATGACTTTGATTTAATTGGGTATGACCCACATCCTAAGATCTCAATGCCCATGGCAGTGTAATTATAGAGTATATATATATATATAGTATAGAATTGCAGTGTTAAAAACTAGAGTTTTTAGCAATAACTATATTTTATTTTCTAATAAAAATTATATTCTCAATAAACTCATATCTTAATATTTATGTTTTTATCTTTCTTGACTTCTTCAATATAATCCGAGGACACAGTTCATTCAAGTCGGTTACAATTACGACTGAGCGCGCAAAAGTTACAAAGCGGTTTGTTTATTCTTTGTACTACTTTAAGGTCAACAAAGAGAATTCGCAATACATAACCGAGTGGTATGAACAACCTTAAAAGACCTTACCATAGACAGCTTCCTTGTAAATATTCAAATGAACAATTAATTCCAGAAGGATTTGATGTTGCATTTGTATAGATATTGGAAGCTCTACTGGACTCGTTAAAAATGAGCTTGCTCAATACCATTTTTAATAGGTACTCATTCCTAGTGAGAACTTATTAGAAAGAGGGACAATGTATTCTTAATTGTAATCATTTTCAAGATATTCCCTTTCTTTTTACAACTCAACCATTAGTGGATAAAGAGCGAAGTAAGTGAGACTATCTGGAAAATTGTTTAAAGGAAACCCTCTGGTGACAAAGACAAGGGCTAGCACATCTGGACGTCATTGGATTGTGAAGTACTTAATTGATGAAGTTGTTGAGTAACAGCCAAAGTACCTGTTTCGCTAACTGTTATTATCACCCAAATAATGTCTGAAACAAAAATATTACTAGAAGAAATTGTAAGGAGGCTAAAATAGGTCTTCGTACCTCCAAAGTAGGAACCATTGGATGTAGTCATCCTCCACTTGCTTTGAAAGACTCCAAATTCAGCGGGACTCGTTAATTCCACTCCAATTTCCATATTATCTTTAGGTGCTAAAGAAGGCACAGCCACCCTCGTACAATCTCCCATCTGTACTCCTCCTGTGTGTTGTAAGTATATTCCCTCAGGCCATGCCTCAGTGCCACTGTTCTGCACCTTCCAAGACTTGCGAAATTTAGTATTGGGTGGAATAGATTCTCCTTCGCCAATTGTTGAATCGCAGAGCAGAGTCATGCAGGGTAATTTAAATGGTGACTCAAAATCAAAATAGCTACATATCGCTGCTTGAAGATTCCTATTGTAAGAAAAAAAAAATGTGCACAACATATCTCTTCTATATAATTATCACTAAATATTTATACAAGATGCAAATGACGTCAAATCAATGAACTATAAGAAGTTATCAATAAAAAGATGGAGCAAAGGTAAGTTATAAAGACCATAGTCTCTTCATAAACATGGCAATCTACAGACAGGGTTATGTCCGCCATAAAACAGCAAGTATTCTTTAAGATGAAACTGTATAAACACGTTGTAAGATATATAAATGTTCACCAGTTGTTCATGTCGAGAAAGAACGTAGCAGTCGCTTCATTGAGATGACTGCCGGCTAGTAACTTTTGAAGCTGCTTCACCAGGTCGTCTTTGTCTGTAGTACCCAGGCAGCTGAATTGATGCAGCAAATGTTGATCGAATTCGTTATCCACGTCCATAATTTCTTCAACAAAATGTCTCAATGATCCATGTAAACCCCAGATAATACTCCAATTAGCAATACCTCTGCCTCCAAGAGTCTCAATCTGCGTCGAAAAATCTTTAACCACAAATTTTAAATGTCATTCTTTGAGCGAGTGTGACGTTCGGTCGTATGCAGGGGTGCATGCAGTCCAGGTACACTCAGTGTCATTAAACAAGCAAAGCAAACGAATGCATTTGGTACAGTCCGCGAAAAAATCTCAACAACCTTATAATTACACTATATAGAACTCCACTAAGCTATGTAATATATCTCAGAAATTTGAAGAATCTCAGAACTGTAAAGGCTTAAATAGATTCACTGCGTAAAGGCATTAATATTTCAATCTATGTGTACAAGAGTATACAAATAACAAGATATGGAATGCGCCTGTCTGAATGTCAACCCTTTATACAATTAAGTGTTACGGGTTTGCATTCATCAGGCGCCTACGAATTAGTTCTCTCTACCATCTTCGTTATCTGTTAGTACTGAACATGATTTATTTCTAGAAGAACGGCATCCTTAAATTTATTAATATAAATGTAATTCTCTTCAATGACATGCTGTGCATTGGGAATTTTATTTTAATTATTTTCTGAGCCTCTGAAATGGAGCTGTGGCTTCTTAAAGTATTTACGGCGCATGTGCAATAACGACAGATGCGCGCGCATTGCACCGCGAGACAAGTGAAATACGAAACAAACGTTAGTCGTGCACGAACTCGATGATGCAGATGCTCCGATAGCGTTGATGCCACCGAGAAATCGAGAGTGCTGATTATTTTTCTGTTCTATCAATAATTTCAAAAGCATTTCGGACCTTGTGCCGGGTACTCGGTTATCAGCGATAGAAAAACGTGGGAAGAAATGAAGATCGATATCGAGAATTTTGCGGTTTAGTCTGAAGATCCGTTTAAAAAAAATTTGATTAACATACTGGAATATGAGGAACAGTTATAATTAAATTCATCTGAACTTTGAGTGTTCATTATTAATTACCAGTGAAATAATTTTTTTGGTGGATCTTCAGCGAATTGGATACAGGTAAAATATTATACACTTTGTACAATTATTGATTTGGGTCTGATATTGAGTACTGAAAGAATGGTCGTAGATAATTTCAAGATTATAATTTGGCTTTATTTTCGTTTTGCAATGCAGTCAGTGCATGATGATCGGTCCGTCATCGGGCACGAGTAACGTGCCTAACCGAGAAGCTTCAGAGAGTTCTGTGCGCGTCAAGAGGAAGGTTTTTGACGACCTGGACATTGAAAGCTTTTGCGAGGAAGTTTGTCAAAGTGGGAAGAAACGATACTTGACGGAATTGCAAGCATCTGCTGAAGGAGATACGACAATGAATTCAAATTTCTTGGCGTTAGCCGGTCAGGAAGCCAGCACTGCGGGATCGGTGGCGAGACTGGAAGTTCTGGTGGTCGATGGTACCTGGGATACGACGAATCTGGGTACAAATTTGACAGACTTGACATCTGTAGGACATGACACCAACGTATCGACCTTGGCAGATATTCAATCTATAGAGAACTATGGCACGATACCGTACTGGGAATCACCAGGGGATATTTCCATTTCGGGAGTACCAGCTACTCCGGGGAATACGGGAACCAATGTCCTGGTACCTCCTAGTATGCCAGTAGAGGATCAGGAAAATGGGAATCTATCTTGGCTTCTGGATTTCAAATTGGATTCGTTTATTGAAGCTCCTGAAGAGAAGTCCTGCGAGCCGGGACCGCGTGAAAGTCCATCTGGTAAAGCACCAGGAGAAGCATATCCCAGAAGTGATAATAAATTGGTTTTTTTTTTAGGTAACAGGAATAGATTTCATTCTCAGAGCCGTGTTAATGGCTCCGTTTCTTACGCTAACGAAATCAAGAGGCCTTATAATCATGACGGTCCCGGCACATCTTCGTTACACCAAAATCTGAGCAATGGCTACACCGTGACTGATAATCGCAACATATCTGCCAGTCGATACAACGGTCCGAAAAAGCCACCGTTTACGTACACAGAACTGATAGAGCATGCACTTCAGGAAAGAGGAGAATTAACAGTCTCTGCAATTTACCAATGGATCTCGTGAGTCTGAAAGAAATTATATAAAATAAATTTTATCATTTGATTAAACGTATTTTTTGTTGGATTTTCCCGAAAAAGAAATATCTATGTATCATGCAATCGTCTGCGCAATATCTTTTCTTGACATCGAATCGAATAAGTCATCCTAAACGTAGTAAAAATGGAGACAGGGTGTCTAGAGGGTTGTTACCTCTAGGGGTGGAACAGGAGAGGTTTCTAGATGGTACTCATTGGTACCAGTAGCCCCCCTATGCTTGGTACAACCTGGTACCGCGTCCTCACCCTCCAAACATCTACTATTGCTCAGCACGAACCCCCTGCTTCCTTCCTTTCTTGCTCCATCCCCATTTGGTGCTTTCACCTGTTCGATCGCAACCCCTTCGGAAAAATATAGTTCATTCACCAAATCCTGGTGTACACCTTTTCCAAGTACTATATTATTTCTCATCATAGAATAGTAAAATTATTTACAGAATCACGTAAAATTTGTTTCTTGTCTTTAGTATGTCACTGGGTAAGAGGATTTTAGGGTTGTTAGCGTTTGTAAAAAAATTCTCTCTAATTGGCAATAAGCTTGAAACAAGAGGCTCTTCAACGAAATATCAAACACTAGTGTATGATAACGTTTAAAACTTGAGTTTATCAGCTTTTGGAACGATTATTTTTCTATCTTTCGACAGATGGCTTGGATCACCTGCCAGCCTCCCCTCGAGCGATAATTGATTACAGGTTTTGGGGGAATATTTGGCTTGTTCGGAATATCGTGGCAGCTACTGCCGGCCTCGACTTAGGATTAGCTTAGTTAGAACATTCAGTTCAGTTTCCCTTTGGAACTTTATTTAAATAGATATTTATTTTCTTTCCATTGCTATATATATTTCTTCAATTGAAGAGGGGGTAGTATTAACCTGACCCCTGAACCCCTGCTCAACGTACCGTGTAAACGCACCGTTCACCAGGCACCAGGCACCGGCCACCTTCCTGATGACTCTGCACGGCACTTGGAATTAACATTGGGGTGGCTAACGCGCCGTGACGTCGCGGTGGCCAGGTGAAGGAAATTACAATTCTAAGGGATGTAGCAGACAACTCCGACTCCTCCAGGAGGTTGAGGGTTGAATTTAGTCTCGATTATAATCGACGAGGAGAACCGCTGGAGGAGAATCGCTCCGAGAAGGGTGCTCGATGGTGCTAGGATGTGCCTGTCTCTATTGACTTTTTGGGGAATTTCCTATGATTCGATCTATCTCGTATCTTCTGTCTCTGATTCACCAGCTCCTTTGTTGCCTCGTGTACTATATCTGATTGACCTGTCATGCATGTCACTCAGAATGTCAAAGTTATTATCCGTTTACAGGGAACATTTTCCATACTACAAGAGCAACGATGATCGCTGGAAGAATTCTGTGCGGCATAATCTTTCCATTAATCCACATTTTCGCAAAGGATCTAAAGCACCCCATGGTGCTGGACATCTTTGGGCCATTGCGAATCGTGGTGACACCAGACCTCGACAGATTACACCTGGTGTAACCTCCGGAGCAACTGCTAGACAGATTGTAAAGAATGTACAGGATTCTGTCTATCGAAAGAATACTAACAATGCTAGGTATGTGAAAGACTAAATAATTTATATGGATACCATTTGATCTTGAATATACTCTTTCTTTTTGTAGTCAAATAATCAGTATGGATGAAGTAGCAGCAGCTACAGCCAGCATTCAACAACCAGAAGATACTAATAGTGTCGTAAATTCAGTAACTTTGGAACACTGCGCGGAACAAATCCTTAGTGGCATAAAGCGTGAGGTAGAAGTTCAATATCTGGTTCCTATGGTGGTTCCTAATAATGGAGAACATCAGGATCCTGGCCAGGAAAGTCAGCAAAGCTGCCAAACGGTTAAAGAAACTGGTGAGTTAATGTTTCAGTCAATTTAAAAAAAGAGAATTGTCCACTTAATGTTATTCTTTTTCAGATTTTTTGAATCCAGTTTCGAAGGAGGTCGTGGCCGAGGAGTGTGGTCTCATAGGAGAGGGTTATCTAGTCACGGATCTTAATCCTACAGCCTTGGGTCTCAATATGGCCGAGCCAGAAATCATTTCGCCGGAAAATCTTTTTGGGGAGGAATTGAGCTTTCAGTTTTACGAATTGACGTCGCCGTCGCAACTCCAGTCCGCTTGACACACGGAGAAGAGTAAGATTCGGTTGATCTTTATAGACCAGTCAAAGTTCCAGAACGTTCAGATAGTCGATAATAACGTGCCAGTTAATACGGGACACGCCAATGAGGTCACGAATGATCTGACGTACAATGGGAATGGCAAAGTCATTAGCGAATTGACATCTCGTAGAAAAGAGTCATTGATTAACGAAGATAAGAAAAATTGTAACGAGGATACGGTTAATTGTAAAGTTCATAGCTGATCGTATTTACGATGACAGAACTTTTCTTCTAATTTTATTTTTTATTAATTTTTTTTCTCTATGCAATTGCCATTTCTTTAACCCATTTTGGCCCGTCCCATAAAGTAGCAAGAGGATCACTTAAATTCATATTACATATGACGGTTGGTCTTAAGAATGTTTAAGGCTGTACTTTAATACCATTTCCAGCTGGATGCATGGAACGAGAATAATGGCTGGATGTGTCTCAGAGGCATCATTTATTACTAATTATTACTATCATTTCTCCTAGTCCTTACAAACTGTGTGTAATGTTTTTGTATTAGCAAAGGAAATATAATATTTACAATTTCGCAGATGATTCACATATTGTTTTTCATAGTTGGAAGATTATTTTATGTGCTTATATTTATGACTTTTTTACAGCAGACTATTGAATAAATAAAAGATCTTATTGAAGACTCTATTTAATAAAAAGGTTTTGTACAGCTTTTGCAGTATCTTTATATCTGATTTAAGAATTATTTACCATTATTCTGCTAGTTTAGGAGTGTCTGAAGGTGTTATAGACTCTTGAATTTCCGTTTGATTAGCATTAGACCCTTTAGTATTGTCAGCCATGAGTTTGGCCATATATTTGGCTGCTCGTTCTTTCTTTTTAATGTCTTTTTGTTTTTTCTTATCTTCCTTCTCCTTCTTTTCTAACATTTCCTTGAATCTTACATCTCGTGGATCTATTTTAAATCCAAAGTGCCTGCGCACCTCCTCAATCAAGCGTTCCTTCCGTTCTTTGGCTATAAGAGTATCAGCTTCTTTCTTTGTTAACTTATTTTTCAGTTCCATTGTCCATTCCTCCAACTTTGACAATTTCTTAGCAACATCTTGCTCCCTGGATAAACAAACATGCTTTATAGTACCTATTATAAAGGATAAGGAAAAGATAATTACCTAAGTTTTATAGCCTCCGCTTCTTCCTTGTGTTTCTCAGCAATGTTTTTCCATGTTTCTTGAATAGTTTCTGGATAAGCAACTCTTTCATATTCTTTCAAAACATACAGTTCTTTTGGTGTTGGCCATGCTACTCCTGCTGTGGTATCTATGTTCTCCAAACCGTACCTGCCAAGCATTCTTCGCTTGTATTTCAATCTATCATGATACCAGTCTGTGGTATCATAAGAGGGAGGTTTATCAAAAAGCATATTTCTATGCCCAGATCGAAGACGAGACTTGTTCCTCTTCCTCTCGAGTTCTTCATTTATCTTTTCATCCTCATCATAAATAGGTTTTTCGTCCAAAGAGGTTAAGTCAATAACCTGACCATCAGCCTCTTTAGCAGCTGTGGCAAAGAATCTTGTGGTTAAAGTACTCTGTACACGTACTCTAACGCTACCGTTTATATAAAAGAGCGCTCGTAAACTCATTTTTTCGTTTTGTATATCTTACGAAAATATCAATAAAATTAACCAACAAATACTGCAAATGCCGAACTCTTCTACGGATACGACTGTACCCAGCTGTTCCTGGTCTAGCTACATACGTAAGGCTATAATGATCAAATTCTATCACCAGGGAAACGTTTAGAAAACATTCATTTCTTTCGTTTTCTTGACCTCTAACATGCATCAAACACTTTTTGGCAGGATTTTCTAAATTACTCCGGTTTTCATTGTTAAAGTTTCACTAAATTTATTCTAGAAATAGAAAAGACACTTCATATATTTTGATGTATTTAAATCCTTTAAATACCCGACTTGCATTTCTTCAAGCAGTTAAGCAAACTTACAAACAAAAAAGAGGAAAACGCAGGTAAGGTAAATAACATTCTTCCTCGCTCAATTCGCTTATAAATAAACATTGAGCCGCATGGTAAGTCGGTCGCTTAATAATTTTAAACTGTGTAACATGTACATATATAATATTCCGTATAGTTATAGCGTAATGTTTCCTTTAATCTCAACGGATTGTCGTATGCAATTCAAAATTCATCTTTCGCACATTGCCTAATCTGTTGAGTGAAGTGTGAACTAGAAATGGTACGCCGTATACGATGATCATCCTAAAGTTTGTAAATTTAATTTAATGGTTATACAATGACTCTTGCACAAAGTAGTATTTGCTAGAGTGTTAAAATCTTCCTATTAATTTAAAACATATAATTAACATTTATAAAGTGTAATATCATAGAAATTCTTGATTATACCGTGTACCATTGTTGGTTATTTTAAATCCATACGTAGAGCTTGAGATGATCTCTATAAGCTACAGTTTCAAGCACTTCGAGTGGGTCGAGTTTTCTCTGTGCTCGAAAACCGGTGCTCGCCGTCACTTTCCTCGTGAAAAATCACGACTCTGATGTTGCAAACTTTGCCTACGAAGAGACATTTAACGCGTAAAAAGTGGTGAGAATAAGGACAAGGGTGTAACAGCTGAAAATGGGTAAAGCGAAGAAAGGAAAGCGATCCGGCAAGGATGAGGAAATGTGAGTTTATTTTCAGACATATTGGAATACTTTCATGCCTCACAGAATTTATTCCCTTTTATACGAGTTTTCTTTATTTGTTTTATATGTAAAACGTGTCTGTCACTATAAGATATGTTAACCTTGAGCACTCTCGAAATTGTTCTCGTGCGAGCCAGACATTTTGGCTAACGATGATGCAATCTTCGCCATCTGGCACACGTAGGTTATGAGAGAGAATTGTAATACATTTGAATATATGTATTTTATGTCTCAGGGACAGTGATGTTGAGGTAGATGATCAGGCAGTAGAGGAGCCTGTTAAGCCTAAGGGCAAGACGAAGGACAAGAAGAAAAAAAAGGCTGATGATTTAGATGATGTTGCAAATGATGTGGAGCAACTTAACTTGGATTCCGATGAGCCTGTCAAGCCCAAGGCTAAGACAAAAGATAAGAAGAAAAAGAAGGGGGATCATTTAGATGATATGGGGGACGAGTTTGATGAGTTTAATCTGGATACTTCAAAAATCTCTAAAGCAACTAAAGCAAAACCTAGTAATAAGAAACGTATGTTACTCATTTCAAAAATTTTTTGATTGTACATTTTACAATTTGAAGGTTAAAATTAATTTTAACGTTGTATTATTTATAGCAAAAGCTAGTTTTGCCCTACTAGAGGTCGAAGATGACAACGAGGATGATGAAGAACAGCCTCCTGAGAGTAATGATGAATCGGAAAAAGCTGAGAGTATTGAAAGGTCTAAACCACAACAGCAGAAAGCTCATGAGCCTCAAGGCAAAAAGGGAAAGAAAGGTAGGTCAATTTTACAGATATGTAATACATTAGTGGACAATAGAGGATTTATATACTATGTTTACAGGTAGGAAAAAACGGAATGACAGTGATGAGGATATAGAGAAGGTATTAGCTGAACTAGAGATGGAATACTCTGGTCAAAAGAGCGAAATCAAAGAGGAACCAAACGAGGCAGAAGAGGATGGAGAAAAGAAAAAGAAAAAGAAGGGCAAGGAAAAGGAGAAGGTTGAACCAAAGGAAGGTGATGAGGATGAAGTAGAGCAAGAAGGTAGCACTGTAAAAACAGCAGCACAAAAGAAGAAAGAAAAAAAGGAACGCGAGAAGCAGAAAAAATTAGCTCAAAAGAAAGCGGTAAGTCTAAAAGTTTTATATCTGTATTCAGTTTTCTTATCAGCTTATTCCTTATTAGGAGATTGCCAAGAATGATAAAGAAGGTGAACCATCCAAAGAACCCCCAGCCCAGAAACCTGTAGAGAAATTAGTAGAACCCTTAGCATCCGCGAACAAAGCGGCGAACGGTGAGCTTGATGCTGAAGATGGCGAAGGCAAAGATGACAAGAAGAAGAAGAAAAAGGGCGCTAAAGAAGATATTAAAGATAAAGGAAAAGGACCAGGAAAGAAGACAATAGCGGCGATGCAAGAGGCCTTGAAAAAGCTCAAGGAGGATGAAGAGCGTTTGAAGCGCGAAGAAGAAGAACGTATTCAGCAAGAGGAAATGCGTGAGAAGGCGCGACTAGAGCAACTTCAACTGGAACTGGAAAGAAAGGAAAGGAAGAAGTTGAAAGAGAAGCAGAGAAAGGAGAGATTGAAAGCAGAAGGAAAACTTCTGACCACAAAGCAGAAACAAGATCGTGCAAGGGCGCAGGCGATGATCGATGCCCTAAAAGCTCAAGGAATGGAACTTCCCGACGTAGGTGAGAAGAAGCCACGTCCAGGAACACGAGTTAGACCTAATAAGGTGAAGCAGCAAACCAGTACAGAGGAAAGAGATGAGAAAAAGTCTGAGGGAGACTCGAAACAAGGTGACCAAGTTCATGTAGAAATCGTTGATCAGCAATCGAAAGAAGAGGAAAGAAAGAAGGAAGAGGAAGTTAAGGATTCCTGGGATGCGGAATCCAGCGATGAAGAACCAGACGAAGACAAGTCTGACGAGGCTTCCAAGAAATCTCAAGCAGTCCAAAAACAGGAGGAAACTGCCAAGGAGGAATCCTCAGAAAGTGAGTCAGAGACTGAGAGCGGTAGCGAATCCGAGAGCGAAGAGGAAAGCGACGAGGAGGAGAGTAGCATCGAGGACAAAATGACAGATGCAGAGCGTAAAAAGGAACGTGCTCGAAATAGGATACAAAACAGGAGAATAGAGGCAGAGAAAAAGAAATCTCTGGATAACCTTCGTGCGGCTGTCGTCTGCGTTCTAGGGCACGTAGATACCGGGAAGACGAAGATCTTAGACAAACTCAGAAGGACTAACGTCCAGGACGGTGAAGCTGGTGGAATAACGCAACAGATCGGTGCCACCAATGTACCCATTGATGCTATTCATGAATCTACGAGGCATGTGAAAGGAGTAAGTATTTTATACCTGAATTTTTTTGTTATTGCCATATCACTCTTTTTAAAACAACAATATTGTGACCTTTTTCATAGTTTGCTGATAAAAAGCTGAAGCTTCCCGGTCTCCTGATCATCGATACACCTGGCCACGAATCCTTTAGCAATCTCAGGAACAGAGGATCCTCCCTCTGTGACATAGCCGTCCTCGTGGTAGACATAATGCACGGCCTGGAACCTCAAACTATCGAAAGTATCAATTTATTAAAAGCTAAGAAATGTCCATTCGTCGTCGCTCTGAATAAGATCGACAGACTCTACGACTGGCAGACGATGAACCGTAAGGACGTCCAGGACATAGTAAAGAACCAGGCATTAAACACTCAGAGGGAATTCGAAAAACGTTCCAAGGATGTTATCGTACAATTTGCGGAGCAAAGTCTAAACGCTGCGCTGTTCTACGAGAACCCAGATCCTAGGAGTTACGTGTCTCTAGTCCCAACCAGTGCGATCACGGGGGAGGGTATGGGTAACCTCCTCGCCCTGATCGTAGACGCTTGTCAGGGTCCATTGGCCAAGAGACTTATGTACAGCGAGGAACTCCAGGCGACGGTCCTAGAAGTGAAAGCCCTAGCTGGTTTGGGTACAACAATAGACTGTATTCTAGTCAATGGTACCCTGAGAGAAGGTGACACGATGATCGTCGCCGGTACCGACGGTCCCATAGTCACTCAAATTCGTTCCTTGCTGATGCCTCAACCTCTCAAGGAATTACGAGTAAAGGTAGGTGTTTACCCACGTGTAAAACTATAATCAGAAAAAAAAATCCCCACAACATCTCAAATAACCTTGTATGATTTATTCCACAGAATGCTTACATTGAGCATAGAGAAGTGAAGGCAGCTCAGGGCGTGAAGATAGCAGCAAAGGACCTGGAGAAGGCCATCGCGGGACTGAATCTTCTAGTGGCACAAAAGCCAGACGAGGTGGAGCTGCTGAAGGAGGAAATAGCCCGTGAACTTACGAGCACCCTGGGCAATATAAAGTTAGCTGAACGCGGTGTCTTTGTACAAGCATCGACTCTGGGTGCCCTGGAGGCTTTACTCGACTTCCTCAGGAGCAGCAAGATTCCGGTGAGGATTTTTTTTTGCTCTATCAATAATATTCTTATGCGCTCTTAACATTCTCTTTCTCTCTTTCTCTTTATCATAATTCCAAGCGAAATTACTCTAGTGCACGCCGTGGCACTCCGCACTATAGAATCGAGGTACTCGCTGTCGAGAGTATGGACATGGAGCGAGCAGCAATGAACCACTTCCTTCTTAACAGTTTAGCAGGATACGGCTCATTGCTCGCACACAGTGCTTGTGGTCGTGATCCACTCTGCTATCAGCCGAGCTGTTCGCCTCTTTGCCACTATTTCTTTTTTCTCTTCCTTCCTCTTATCGTATCATCCTCGCCTCACTGGTTATCCATTGATATTTAAACCCCGAGGATAAGGAACGAAGTATACCCAAGATATATCGTGACCAGTGAAGTGGCGAGGATATTTTATGCTGCACGATATCTAAAAGTAGTTTATTTCAATGTTGAATTTCTACATGAAAATATCAGTGCTGGAGTATAGTTGCGCAGGAGAGAGGGAGAAAGGAAGAGGATGCTAAAATATATACAGGGCCCTTGTTTAATTGGATGGATGATGAATGAAGGGATCGAGAATTGGCTGATCGGCCGATCACGAAGCATCATTCCAGCATCCTTGCGATTAATAACGGGTTGCCCTATCAAAGCAAGCCGCTCTCTCATGAAAGATCATTCTTATATTGCGAGTCTTCTTTACCTCAATATGTATCTCTTTTAGTTATCTATCCAGTATACTTGGACAGTCGGTGCATATACCTGGTGGGCCTTCCTCTTGGGAATGCACGTACCTGTATTCCCTCTGCGAGTATTATTTGCCATGGGCTATAGTATTGCTTGTGTAACTTGGACTGGAAGAGGGCAGACAGTATCCGGTAGAATTATAGCCCGGTCCTGACCTAGGATAAGATAGCGACTAAAGCAAGAAGGATCGTAGTGAGCCTAAGAGAAAGGAAATAAGAGGAATGGACAATTGGACAGTACACAGAGAGTTGTGTTAAGTGAGAGAGAAAAGGAGGGAGAGAGAGAGAGAGTGAGAGAGTCGTAAAGGGAGAATCTCCTGCTATGGTCTTTTTCCCATGCTGCTCGAAGGGGGACCTTGTTCGACGGAAGAGAGGGCCCGACAATTAGCGGCTCGTTAATGTGATTAATCGTAGCCATAGCGAGCCGACAAAGGGAACATCTTATATATGTATACACATAGCAGATAGATGTATGCGCAGGGCTATCCAGTTCAAGTGTAACAGGCAGATTTGATGTTTGATCTTTCCGATGAATTTTTTGTATTTCGGAAAAGCTAGATATATTTTTAAATTTATTTGGGTATATTAACAGACATCGTTAAACTATTCAAATATTGTCAATACCTTCATCAATGAAGGTTTACAACAGTTAAAAGTTTATATCGGAATGGCTTAAATTTTCAAACGGGATAGTAGTGTACTACTCATGATTTTATATTTCACTATGTCTGTCTTTCTTCTACACGCGCAAACGCTCATAAGTCTATCTCACTCGCCCTCGTAGCAGGTATAGAAAATTCATAAAACCTTGATAAATCAGCCCTTTATTTTCATCAATACTATTTCTACATCGATCGCCGGTTTGATTCTCTTAATTCGCTATTCACTCACGATTTTTAAACGAAGAAAAGCTTTGTCACGTCATATTGTGAAATTTTACGACAAACAAAATTAGTCCTGTCCATTCGGAATGCACCTTACACACGTACAGACTATATCGCCCGCTATACGTTCAGTCCCTACGATCTTCTTATACATTAAAATTATCAAAGACTCTCATATCCCCATTTTACACTCTACTCTCCTTCGTTCAGCATGCTTCGCCCACGAAGAGAGGTATAAGCGCAGCATCCAGCAGGACCATTGTCCTAAAAGCCAAAATGAACCGATAGGTCCAGCGCCATCAAATAACCAGAATCCGAAAGAGATCACTCGGTAATGGGACGGCAAGGATCAAAAATCATCTCCAGAGTCATTCTGTCAGAGACTCTCGGTCAGGAAATCGTTGGGCAAGGTGCATCCGCTCGTTAGTTTGATTTACGAAGAGGCTGCAATCGGCTTGGCGTAACCCTTGGAGACTCTGGTTATACCCTGTGTAAAGCATTGGTGTGTATGCCAGAGTGGCTCGTACGTTACTTTAGCTGGTAGCAGCCTTAGTACGAGCCATGGTGAAGATCCTATCTTTATTTATGCCCGATTTCCTGCCGCCAACATCCGCCTGGTTGCTCCTCGTCCCGTTTACTCGTTTGCTGCTCCCTTCTCTCTTTGCTCCTGGAATTTTTACATCTCTTCTCTCTATCTATCTAACTCATCCGCACCAGTCCTGTTGTCCAGGTGGCCAAGAGGAATCACCCTCCTAAAACCGGCTACTGGTCCACATTCTCAGTCGTCTCTTCTCGGTCCCATTCTTCACGACCTGTGAACCTGACCTCATCCATGGGACGTTCATCCACACAAGACCAGCGCTCGTCGTCTCGGGGACTCTGCCACGTATTTCCGTCGACCAGTCGTACTGCGTCTCGTCCACGTCGCGCGTAAACACGTCGTCCGTAAAATATTCCGCGAGTAAACATATTTTTCTATCCGTAACATCGCCACGCCTCAGCGTCCTTACCAAGAACCCGTCTAGGAGTCCGATCATGTTTGTCGGTTCTCCAACTAGTCTACGGGCTTAGACTTTACTCTGTCGTGTATTAGGATGCCTAAGATTACAGGCTTACCGAGAAGTCCCATTACCACCCCCTGTTGAATGGCAAGGTTATTTTAAGGAACTGGGAGGGTGTATCCTGGTACACCCTGGATACGGTGTTATTGTGCGTTATGGGCGCGGGTAAGGCTAGGGGAAAAATCGATGCCGCGCGAAACGGCCTTAAGGCCGTCCTTGCTCAGGTTATGAATGGGCTCCCCCACCGTATCTCGTTCACCGGTATCACGTGGCTGCCTGACGTCACTCGGCTCACGCACAGTCTTTTGGAACGTGTGTGCGTCTCTTTCTCTGTTATATCTGTCTCTTTCACGTTCTTCCCCCCCCCCCTCTTTCTCTATAGTCACATATATGCTTTTATAATATACGTCTCCTTCTGCTTAGGGTATATACGAGCCCTCGGTAGCTCACTCGCGCATTATCGGAGCAACACGTATAGGCAGTCTCGTGCAGAGCCAATGGCCACTACTCGCTCACTTGCTCGGACAGTAGCCTCTTAAAAAGCACATATGTACATATGCGACGAACCCCGCACAGGAAACTGCCCACGCCCACGGCACGAAGGTGTGGGTGGACGTACGCAAGAACGCAATGGATTGAGAGAGAGAGGAAAAAAAAACATTGAGAAGAAGATACGATAGTGAATACTATACATTGATAGTATAAGAGGAACCAGTTTTGTTTTTCATTTTTTTAATAAATAGATTCATTGATTGGATACAGGATAGGAATTTGTGAGTAATGAATGAGCACTGCAGAGTAAACGTGCGTTAGAATAGAAGTGTAAGAGTTGACAATTTTAAGGCAATAGCAGGCAATACGCATTATGGGTATTATGGACATGAATGGTCCGCTCGTAAAATTGGCACCACTCATTTTCGCTCGACTCTGGCTTTACGTTTGCTCCTCTGACATTGGGTTGGGTATATCTGTAACATTTAACGACACTCGATATATATATATATACAGAGAGAGAGAGAGAGAGAGAGATAGAGCTAGTCGATAGACAGATATTCGCGTGTATATGGGATTCTTGAAAAATTTTGATAGCGCTCTTATCACTGTTTCGGATAATCTTTTTTTTTATTCTTTACCTTTTTTTGTACCATTTACGCGTTAATTGATACCTACGTAGGTGGGGTCCTCCTTTAACTACTGAGCACGCGTGGTGTTTGCCCCCCCCCCTCCCTCCCGTGGATGGTACGCACCGCGTGGCTTAAATCGCGGTTTCATTGGCTCTGCTTTTCGTGCTGGGATACCAAAAAAGGTCGTTCAAGGCTCTCTCCCATGGTGGCGTGTACGCGGCGTCGGCGTCGGCGTCCTATGAACCGAGGGGGCCCATCATCCCGGATCGGTCACCACGTGGGCGCCCCATTGAAATATCCCACACACCTTGTCCTTCCAGTCCGGGCGTTTTCTCTCTCTTTCTCTCTCGGGCCTTCCTACGTTTATCCTCCAGAGCGTCAGGCTCTCTTTACATTCTCCATTCTCTTAGACCTTCTCTCTGTTCCTTCGTACCACCACGCATTCTTACACCCGCCTCTGGATATACGCCTGGATTCTTGCTCCATAGGAAGACACGTGGTGTCGGGTTCGGTGCTGTTGGTTCGCCGGTGGAAACACCTATGTGAACCTTTTGCGCTGCCATTGATTGTTGGAGGATGCGCCGGGCGACTGTATCGTACTAGGCACTACTCATCCTTACGATATCTGTACCAATTTAAATCCTTATCCTCGACAGTCCTTTGAAGAATACTTGCAGACCTCCTTCTTACGTCGTTGCCTGTATCTCTGCTTTTATACGTGGGACACCCGGTATACGTTATTGCGAATGGAGTATATGCCATATACTACGTGCTTGAGAGTCTCTGGTGGACACTTGGCAAGCCCTGGGCCTACGGGAGAGCCCAACCCATCCGCGAGCAAATGGAAGGAACTGCCGGAGAAGGAACGTCTGGTAGTTAACGTTAGTGGTAGTGGCAGCAGTGCCTAGTAGGAAGGATGTGTTGGATATGCATATATATATATATATATATATATATATATGAGCTTAAAGGTGTCACCACACTGCACTCCTTGGTTTCACCTTGCCCGTTCAATACGTGATCGATATACCTACGAATGCAAGTCCGTTTTGTACGCCGAATTGAATACGTTTTTTTATCGTCTCTCTCTCTCTCTCTCTCCTTATTCTTTCACCCAACACGTACCTCGTTCCAGCGGAAGTGCCCTGTCGATCGATCATCGATCCACTTGCAATATTGATCGGACTCACGGTCAGAGTTTTTGGGTGGGATCCGTGATGGTACGTCTTTAATGGAGTCTAAACAAAGAGCATTATGGGATATCGAATCGAGTCATTTCGCGATAACTCTATAGCTTTCATACTTCGTTTAGTTTAATTGATTAGTCATTTACGAATATTTACTTTCTGTTCCGATAGACAGGGAATGCTTACGCTTCCTTCCGATTTTAAATAAGGTCGGTATAGTTATCTCGCTCGTATGTAAATGATTCATTGGGCAGGTCTGATTTATCGGGCTATCACGGATAACGGGCCTTTGTCAAAGAGGCGGAAAGGGGATGAATTTTGAAAAATTTTAAAAGACCAATCGAAAATCCCGTCGTGCACGCAAAAGGCTGAGAACCGCTTAGCCGGTTAACTTCCGGCGTGACCGAAAGACGAAACGCGAGACGCGGACTCCTAGGCTTTCATTTCCGGAGCGGCTCGTCACTGTGACTACTACGCCGTCTCTTACGTACTAATTGTGTGTCCGTACTCATGTGCTACGTTCGCCTCTTGATGCTCGTTGCACTCTTAGTCTTTTACGGTCTGTTTCCATCGTTCCCCTTTTCCACTTATCCTTTATCCGTTTACATATTTCTTCGGTTCTACGATTCTGCTGATTCTCCTCCGAGTTCCGGTTCTTCCATGGTCTCGTACCGCGTGAGCGGAAGTCGACTTTGGTATCCGTACGCTGTCAAGGGCATTACACGCAGATTCATTCGACTCGGATCAAAGCACTCTGGTAGCGCATTGAATATTAATCCGCGAACATTATGAAAGTTAAGGTGCGTTCACAACACTAGACCATGGCCACGTAGCTTCCTCGAACGATTTTCGATGGCCAATTTAACGATAGCCATAGCTCCCGATTATGTCAAGGCGAACAGGCATCGGCGAGAGACGCGCGGCGCGTGTGCGCGCATTCCGCGCGATCCCTATCGAAGTCGTTCTATGAATATCATTAGATTGATTAACGAGAGGCGAATTCCGTTTACATGAAAACGCGACTCGTCGCACGCGTCTTTGGCCAGGGAGGCTGAGGAGCGGCGGGTAATGTGAAATTTTGAATTTTTTGTTTTTCACTCAGTCTTGTTAATACAACTTTATTAAAACTTTTGATGCTCATCTGTTTCCATTTGAGGTTGGTGTGGTGCGACCTTAAGAAAATAGCACATGTGACACTCGTGCGATACAGTTTTATCGGTTCTCAATGGACGCCTTTACTGCATGCACGTCGTAATCGGACCATGTGGGATACGTGACTCCTCGCATGCAATGCCTCTTTATTCACACCTCGACTTCGTCCTCCTAACTATTTCTTTTTATAATGGCTGCCCCCCCCCCCCACCCTCGGTCCGCGTGAGCTTTCGATTCTTTCGTGTAAATTAATTTGTTGTAGGCTTACGAAGAGCACTATTTGTCGTTATATTTTATTATTATTTATATACATATATATAAATATTGACAAATTATTTTGTAAATTTACATTTACAAAGTCGTTAACATCCGTCGAATTTTACCGAAGCTCCGAACGCCCACACGAAGTGGTAAATTAATTCTGACGTGGATCGTGAACCGGAGGGTTATTATCTTTTAATTTGTCAACTTCCGGGAATAACGTGATAACGCGTCGCTTATCTCATTGAAATTGTTTCCCAATTGCATGTCCGCATCGATCCACACGTTACTCGGTCCTCGTGTCAATATGGGCTTAACTGTACTTGTTTGCGATGGTTATTTGACGGAATCGACCGCGTGACAATTAGTGACAATTAGTTCGTAAGAGTCTCCGGGGCTCAGTTGTTTAATCAAGATAGGAGAGAAGTCATGGGTCTATGGTCGGTACTTATGCGCTTACTAAATTAATTTTTTTATTGCTTTGACAACTTATACATAGGTAATGGTTAGTTGAGGCAGAGTTAATGGGAATGGGGTTTAGCTTAAGCGCTAGACGAAGAGTGCTCCAGGCGTCGCGACGTCTCGGCGACGTCCATATACACGGCGGGTTACAGGATCCGCGTACCGGAAGTCCCTTGGTAATATAATCGAAGGAAGGAGGATGTTCACACGGTTTGTCTGCCGGTGCTCGCTAGAAATCATCGTCCTCCATTCAATTGTTTCGGGGCCGGATGGTTAATTGAACGTGGCAACTGTACATCACTGTATGTAGCGGCATATAGGACGTTTCTCGTAACTTTGCCATTGTCCCTCCATTTCGCCTCGTCCTTGCACAACGAGCCATTATTTCGACGAAGACACTTCTTTTTTTTATTCCACCAAGACGTCCTGGGGCCATTGAAAAATCGGCGTTACGTTCGAAAAGCTGCTGCTCGTCGAAAGTTGCCGATTTGACTGGGTCGAGTAATTTTTTTTGGTTTAGAAGGGAAAACAGAAAAACGAATGCTTGGTGCATTTAACGAATCGTGGGAAGGTGTCGGAGGGGAGTAGTGGGCGTCGCGACGCATCGATAGAATTCTGCCGAGCTATTTCCTGTCACGTTGGCGAATTCTCCAGTTGCAAAGGCTTTCTCACGTTTCGCATCAGCCTTTACGCCTTTGACGATGCAGACGTTAATTTTTGCGAATTTGACACGTTTCGCTATGGGTTGTTGACTTCTAATGGGTAACTTTTTTTTCTGAAATTTAATTTTCTAATTATACAGGCCTGTCTCACGCTGTCTCTGAAGATTTTCGATTCTTTTCTCTCTCTCTCTCTCCCTCCCCTCCCCTCCCTCCCTCCCTCCCTCTCTCTTTCTCTCTCTCTCTCTCTCTCGCTCTCTCGCTCTCTCCGTGTCGCGTCAATCGGCATTCCCAAAGGCGACGTCCGCGGGTCGGAATGCCTTGGCCAAGTCCATCAACGAACAATGGCGTCGATAATTAACGATTCTCGCCAGGTGTCTTTTCTGCCCTCGTCCTGTTTAGGCGAGGATCGGAATACTAGCTAACCAGGACGCAGAAGCGCTATCCTTCTTAGAAGGGGCCGTGCGCGTGTCCGGACTTCAGAGCAGGAGCCTCTTCCTCTGGAGGAGAATATCCATGGACTCTCGCAGCGCGCTTACATACTCACGTCGACTTGTGCAGTCTGAAAGTCGGCCGCAATTTCGGCTTGTCATAGGGATATTTAATTTCTTTCCCCTAGACTCCACTGTGACTGTCCCCCTCTGTCTACCCGACCGACGACTATCTACTCACCAGGTATAGCATTCGTCGAAGCTTTCTCGTCCTGACCAATGTGGGCACGGACGACGACGCGATGCCCAGAACAACCACGGTCGGGTCTCGCCTCCTTGGATAAGCGGCCAGGGCAAAATCACGGCTGCGTAACGTCACGCTTCGGGGATTCCCCGAGTCCTCGATAATTGGATCTTCGAAGCGTGATCTCCGCTCCGCGTGTCCCCGTCCGCCCCTGTACCCCCCACCCCCCTCCCTCGCCCTTTCCCCCCGTCCACCGAAGAAGAAGCCCAGCCGGACCCCACCTTGTACCCCTGGCGTCTCTCGCCACGTCGTAACCGGGCACTACCGGCGACTTCTGCTGGACGGACCTGAGATTTCGTGAACTTCCGATTTGTCGCTGATGTTCAATCTCGGACATTCGTGTCTCATAGCTTCGGCACTGTTTGTCCTGTCGCGACGTTTGGTACCGGACCCGCTGATTTTTCTATAGGGATCCCGTCAGCGAGATACCCTGAATACGTATATCTGTCAGTGTGGTATGTGAGGCGGGGTGGGGTCGGAGGGGGGGGGGAGGGACACGGGAAACAGGCAAGAGCCAACAGGAAAAGATGGCTCGTTTCCTCGCATTGTCTTTACCAGGTAAGCAGTTTGAAGACATGGGAGCGGATGTGACTGCATGCTCCGTCAGCTGCCATCTGGATTTCCACGAGTCCTGACAGTGCCTTCTCGTTCCGCCTCTCCGTAAGAGCAGAACGAAACAACGAAATTCTTTGGCTTTGCTTTGACTCTGCTTTTTCACGAGATATTTCGAACGTAGGTAGATGAGTGGTTGGATCAGGGGTTGGGACTTTGGAATAGAGTCGAGGGGCGACGGGGGGGGGGGGATAAGTTTGGGATGCCAAGTGAAATACGCAATGCGTATTGTTTGCTGGTTTACAATTTAGTTAGTAATTCTTTTTTTTTCCATGCCTTTCTGGTCCTCTGTGTTTTACGCAACAGCGAGCAATTGAATGAACGTAAGATAATGGCGGGTAGGGAATCGTGGAATGCGGAGAGTTCCGTTCTCCGTCGATCTCTCTCTTTCTCTCTCTCTCTCTTACTCACTCTTTCCCTTCTGTAGCAAGTCGTTGCCGAGAAGAGAGTTCTCGGACGAGCGTGGGAAGTGTCGGATGATGATTTGACGGAAAGGATTCATTATTAAAGTTACGAATTACAAACTTTTTCATTAATTGTTAAATTGCACGTGAATTATCCAGTTGAGCGCTTCGCGGTATCGACCCACTCGACATTTTCAAACTTTCCCGCCCTTTTCCCTCTGACCGCCTGCTCGTACCTCGCGTCGGATACTTTTCCCACCGCTTTTATGTGTAAACTACTTTTTTTCCTTTGCCCTTAAATATCCTTTTATAACCATGCTCGATTTCCCGTGTTCTCGACGCTGCTCGGTTAGCCATCATCTTTGATCGTAACCCGTGCTCGAGAGAAAATCCATCCTGTAAACTGTCACTTCCTTCTTAAGTAGCAAGCAGCGATGCAGTTAAACTAAGAGGATCTCCACGCTCGTCTTCCTGCGCGGCCAGCTGATCTATACTTCCGGTTTAGTTGAAGCTCTTAGGGATGGACGTGGCATTTTGGCTTTTTTCTCTTTTTTATCGCTTCACCCTCTGTCAAGGCTTTTTCTCGATTATCTCCGAAACAGGACGCAGAACCACGTGTGAACGTGACTATAGGCAGTTAACGCACACGCGGACGTTTGCGCGCGCTTAATTAATCTTTCGCGGTTTCTTTATCGCGAAATGGGCGTGCACGCCTCTCTCTCTCTCTCTCTCTCTCTCTCTCTCTCTCTCTCTCTCTCTCTCTCTCTCCCCCCTCCTCCGTCTGGCCTCCTCCTTCCTCTCTATCTCGTCCTGCAAGATTGCAGCTCGTTTCTCAATGGACCATGACTAGACACTGTTGATACGCTAACCGTCGTCTCACCGAGGTTCTCAAATTCATCTTTCCTAGTCGCTTTTCTCCCTCTCTGCCCTTACTCTCGGTCCACGCAGCATCCCGATCTCCACGAAGGTTACACCGCGGCACGTCCTCTCGATCGTATGGCTCTCAAGTATTCGAATACGCTCATAAGACGCGTAGAAAATCCATCACTGGCCTCGATTATCGTATCCACGTAATTCGTATTCGGGTTGCGCGCCACGAGGGATTTCGATTCGACGCCAGGCGTCGCGAACCGAGTATGACTACGAACAACTACCATAGCTCGGGCAGCAGCAGCTTATCGTGTTGATTCGCAATGGGAATGAGAATGGCTCGACCGGAAGTGGGGTCCCCCCGTATACGGGCATCATTGGAAGGCGACCGCACAATTGTAACACCTTGTCGCGCGTTGAATATCAAGATGTGAATTTAACTATTGTTGTTATTGTCATTGTTATCATTACGACGCACGACGCTTTTTCTCTGTGGAATTTCAGTGGGTGGGTCCCTCGTTACACGCATTACTATTTCGATATTGAAACGACGCATACCCATTATTGGGGGGGGGGGGGGGGTACGATGGTGTCTATAGACCGCGAACGAAAAAAGAGAAAAGAACGTTGAAGATCTCTGAACTTGATGGTGGTGTAGAAAGGAGGGAGAGGGGAAAAAGGGGGTGAGGCGAAGGAAGAAGATACGGGAGGGTAAGGGGGATGATATTTTAAAACGTTAATTATCGTAAACTGCGCGCGCATCGTTTGGTTTGCTGGTAATTTACGTACGTTCCAAACCACCGGAAGTCCTGCCAAACGCCCATGTTATTTCGCGAGGCCCCCCCCCCCCGCCCCTCCATGCCCTGCAATTTTCTTCTCCCTTGTACCATCACTACGGATTGTTTCATTGTTTATATATACACGCGAATACACATACACACTGTTCATTCTGGTAACCTTAGCTCTTTCTCCATGATTCGTCTGCCTACCGCTGCCCTCTCTCTCTCTCTCTCGCTCTCTCCCTCTCTCTCTCTCTGTATACGAGGTTGAAAATTAGCTCGTAAATATGCTCCCATTACCAGAGCCCTCCTTCGACTTGCCTGTCCGGCTGATTCCGACTCTTCGGAATCCCTAGAGCCAATTACCGTAGTAGGTCCCGGGAGTCCATCCTGATGAATTCGCCCCTCGACACTGTGTACCAAACCTCCCCTTGGACCCTTTACCCCAAACTTGTCGGTAGAGTTTATTTATTTTTTTCTTAACCAGGTTATCTTGGGTCCTGCTTTTACGATGCTCTGACGATATTTGATGATCCTGTCTAGGATGTGTATATATATATATGCATATATATATATACAGATATATATGTACGTGCCTCTGAGGATGAAGCGTAAAAATGACGATGACAGGAGAGCGCAGAATCCGCGTAATGCGGGTTTCCTCTCTCTCCCCCCTCCCCCCTCCCTCCCTCTCTCTCTCTTTCTACGCATGAGTCGTAGCCCGTTCATTCAGCTTTGGCGTCGGCATGAATGAAACTCGCCTGAACGGCGCAGCGTCGTGCGGCTCGCTTTCCACTACGCGACTCGTACTCCTGATTCTCCGCGACCCACCCTAACGCAATTCTAAGCCATCGTGCGTGCGACCGCGTACCTTGTGTCTCGAGTCGTTTCAATTTTCTCTTTACGTTAGACAGACCTTTCTTTTTTCTCCCTCCTTTGGATCGACAGGCATTCTTTATTACCCGAGTGCACGCGGTGATCGATGATATCGATATACGATCGTGCTGCGTACGATGATTGATGACTTTTTTGTCTTTTTGAAAGAATTTTTTTGTAACCTTCTTTTATTAAGGCTATTTCCACGTAGCTGATCTCTCTCTCTCCCTTCCTCTCTCGCTTTTGTTCCCGGTCTGGCCGTCTGCTGTTCTGGTGTGAGGGCAGCTTAAGAATGTTAGGTCACCGACACGGGTCATCCATTGTCGTTTAACAGCTAAACTCAATTTTAGTGTGTAGTTACATGAAGAGTCGCCTGTATCATCGTTCCTCTCGGCGATATTAAATCTAAGTCGCGTCTCGCGGAAACTTTGAGGCTCTCTCAACACCTCTCCATCTCTCTCTCTCTCTCTCTCTCTCTCTCTCTCTCTCTCTCTCTCTCTCTCTCTCTCTCTCTCTCTCTCTCTCTCTCTCCCCCTCCCCCTTGGTATCGCACGAGCGAAGATGCGTACACACTCGGATGGACCACCCCATCCCCCCGTCCCCCTTCTACACTCTGCCCTGTTTCACGTTTGAAGTCGAGCATCCGCGCATCGTACTTCCGAGAAGCTTGTACGTATTTTCGGATTGCTTCTAGTACCGTCTTAATCTTTTTCTATTTTTTGCTCTTTACACACACACACATATGTCTTACTGTCGTCGTTTACGCCCCTCCGGTCCTGACCTGGTCGCCTCTCATGTCCCACATGAAAATACCTCGACGACGTTTAGTCTAGTTCGTACGTTCAACATTTATCATCATCGGTACTCGGATCTCGATTTCTTCGATGTTCCTTATCAGCGATGTTGAATGATACTGATAAGTATTCAACGTACGTACCACAAGGGCCGGGTACGTCCCCTTTCAACGAATTCATACACGAGCATGGAATTGGAGTGTAACGACGCCCAGTGACCTCGGTGGAAGTTGATATTGTTCGTATGTGGGTGCGTGGCACTTGTACGCGTGGAGTACCTCACGTTGCGTCGACGACCGAGCCCGACGTCGATTCTCGCCGGGAACGCGCACCGAGAAGCGACTCGCGTGCGTCACGAGTTATTTCGGTGGTTCACGGTGTCAGAAGCCGCCGCGAGCATCCAAAGAAGCATCCAGCAAGGCATCCGACTGGTCTCTTACTTTGTATCTATTTATCTGTGCCGGGCTGCTGTTACGTACGCTCGGTTCCAATACCCGTGTCTTGGCTCCGTTCACTCATTCGAATTTACCCGCGCTTCTTCGGGATATCGCGCCGGTAATATTCGATAATCACTTTTGCACGATCGTTCGCTTGCGGATCGATGCATAAATAAATATATATATGTATGCATATACGACGAAGACGTCGCGTACCCACGTGTCTGTACAGTCGTATGCTGCTACGTCGTTTCGTTGACACGAATGAAATTATGCAAATGTCCGATACTACGTGTATCAAGGATGAAACTATTATCTGAATATGGAGCATTTGAACGCGCCTTCTCATTCATCCCCCTCCCCCTCCCCCTCCGCGTTTCCGGTAATGTATCGTAGTTCTGGAAATCTAGTTGGTATATTAATATTGTTTTATTTTCACTATCTCTCTCTCTCTCTCTCTCTCTCTTTGCGTTACGTGCGTAACATACAAAGGTACCGCGTACGTTTGTATATTGTGTGCGGCCCATGTTGGCCAGTGATACCGAGGTGGGCATAAATATTCTGGGGACACGCGCGCACTCTGGCGCAAAGGCTTTTGCACTATACCGCGCCGTTATACGTACGTTGCGTATACGACTGAGTGCGTGCAGTTACCTTCGTTTCATTTCATTCATTACTCCCTGCGCCGCGAGCGGATAATACTTCCGGTTGTTCCTCTCTCCTCTTTCACCCTCGGAACGCTCTAGAATCTAGTCACATCGACTTCCGCCTCCTGTTTGCCATATGCCAGAGGTCTCGCGCTTTACGGTGCCGCCGGGATGTCTTTCTTATTATTTTCTACTTCCTTACTTCTATGGTGTTCCTCGTCGACTCGGTCACGTTGCCGGTTCCGTCAGTCAGTCATTCGCTTCCTTTCGTCGTGCTATTCTCGTTTCCGGTATTTCTCGATGAGCACTTGACAGTTTTTTTTTTTAATTGTATCATCTTCTCTGGACTCTGCGTGCTTTATCTCTGAAGATTTTCTAAACCAATCCAGATATCTCGTTATCGTTATCGAATTTCCGGCTCGTCCGTCCTGACTTGTTAACGTTCCATCGGCTCTTCCGCTCGGATCCTCTTTTGTGACTTCCGGTGGCATATTTCGTTATCGGGTTATATGCGAGCGGCAGTGACAGTAGGCCCCTCCTCCCCCTCCCCTGGCTCATCCGGTATTCTTACGTAAATTTTATTTTATTTTTTTCCTAAAATTTAAGAAGCCTTGCTGAAAATCACGGTGTCGGCCAGGTTCGCCGATCAAGATGGTTGATCAAATTTTTTTGTTTGAGGTCTCTATTAAGGTGTTCCGGACATCTTCGAGTGAGCTTGAACCAGAGCGCCTGTTGCGTTCCCATGAAATTTTTCATTAGGACGGAAGTCGGCGAAGCGCTATATTAATCGGAGACGATTACTCGACGTCTGGTTAATTGTCCCGACGAGGGTACTTCCGCCGGAAGTGGCGTCCGAAGGAGAATATCCGGAAAAATTGTAATGGACTATATGTGTGTGTATATACATATGCATACCTATATATACATATATATCTCCGTCTTCGCGTATCAAGATCACGGGTCACGTATTCCTTTTAGCAGAGGGGGTATATCGTGGCTCTTTGTAATCTCTGTACATATTATAATACCATGGATCGGCGGATCCTCCGTGTAATTGGTATGCGACGGTGCCGTCGGCTCTGCCGTAAGAAGATGCGCGGTGCGTAGTGCCTACGCTCGTCGTGCGTGCAACATGTGACATCCGGGATGTGTTCCTGGCATTCGTGCGTCGCGCGGCGTCTTCTTGCGAGGCTGCGACGTTGTTGAGCCAAAGCGACGATACTATTCCTGGAACACGAGTCTCATCTCTTCTCTGGCTCTCCCTCCCTCCCTCCCTCCTCCTCCCCCTAGCTCGCTCTATAGACACTCGTACCAAATTTTTCTCTATCGCTCGTACCGATACCTCGTTTCGATATTACCTTCGTAGTCCCCCCCCCTCTACCGATTGACCAGCAGCATCCCAAATGGACCAGGACGACCGTAACGAATCTTCGGATTGTCCTTGATCACCCCACGGTAATACAGTAGTTTGACGGATCGGCAAGCAATTTGTTAACGATCCCGTAAGATTCCTCGTAGACGAGCTCAGGGTGTCGCTCGTCGACAGATTTAGGGCTTAACGCGCTCGCCGTTTCCGGCTTGGGAATTTAAGTAAATCAAACAGCACGTTTATCGCGATTTACGGGCGTAGGCGGTGCAGATTGAGGGAGTAAACGGATTCCTGGGCGGATCGATTATTTCACGAGATCCAGCCGGTTACCACGTAGAAGATCCATGCGCCATTTATACCTGCTTTGGATCCTGGTACCACCTGGATACCTCTCGTTATACAGATTTGTATATATATATATTTCATCTGTATACCTGTACGTTCTATCCACTTACACGCTATTGAGACCTTTTTCCAGTCTTTCTCTAGTCTCACGCAAAATCCTGACGAACCACGTCGTCTTCGTAATTTCGTTCCGCTAGATTTCCTCTCATCTCCTCACGGTCTCTAACGCAACGCGTCCGTCCCGCGGCTGATCGAGAAAACAGCCGAGCCACGTATAAATATACAGAGACCGGTGATGTACGGCCAACGGTAGGATACCACGAGGTACACCACCCCTTCTCCTTCATCGTATCCTCTTGGCGCTGTAAATTCGTATAGCCGTTCTATACGTCGGTACCGTCTGTCTCCGTTTACGTTTATCTCCCTCGTCGTCTCCGTCTCTATCCCCAGATCAACATCTCCTTCCTCTGCGCGGCCACCGCCGTATGCCCGCTTTACGCGTCGCGGATCGTGGATTGGAAGATCGGCCCGAATTAGCGAGCAGGAAGTTGCGTAACTTCGGTGTGTACTCTCGATGGGGAGCGTCGGAGCGCGTAAGGGGACCGTCGCGACGCCCAATCTTTGACCTATACGCGTGCCTCTGGACCATGTCGCAGCATCCTCGTCTGAGGGTCTGTTACTTTTTTCTTTTTATAATTCGTTGCCCGAAATCACCGAAACTTCCCGTTTCGAAATCCTCGACTCGTTCCGGTTCATGTCCTGGATGCTGGATGACGATCGTCCAAAGCAAAATCCATGTCGTCGAGAACAACTGACGTGTTCCCTTTGTAGGAGCAAAATGTCCCTAGCGCTTGTAAATCTTCCCTGGGGAATTATGGATGGGAGGTGTTACGTAAGCCGGCCGAGAGATCGTCGATCAACGGGTACCAAATGCTCCTTAAGGCTGTTACCGTCCCTTTAACACGTACCCGGGGTAGCCTCTGAGTCTGGCCTTCTGTATTCGCCCTGTTGCGTCCCGACGCCTTACGAGACCAGGGAACACCTGTAAGTCCCTCGCGTCACCACGGATTCTATGCCTACGACTAACAGGGATTTTCCCACGGGATTGTTGTCCATCTTTAAACGGTATCTTATTTATGGTTTTGATGTTAACGAGGTTATTGGCTCTTTTTTCTTCTCTCTTTTATACACCGATATTATATACTCTTTCTTTATCTTGCTTTCAGTACGCTGGCATTCGAATCGGTCCGGTCGTCAAGAAGGACGTTATGAAGGCCTCCATCATGCTGGAGCACGACAGCCAGTGAGTACTACAGTAGAGTATGTCTATAGTGCGTGGCAGACGCTTCGAGATACTCTATACGCTAGTTTCAGTCTGTATACTACGTACGGTAGTAATGCGATTGAGAAGTGACGGGGTTCTGGCAGTTTTACGATATGGCCTGTAGTAGATCTCTGCGATTGCCTATATAAGTCTTACGTAGGATTGATGAGTAGCGTAGTGGAGGGTTAAAGCGTGAAAGCGAGAGAGACAGCAGAGGAACGTTTGAAGTATCGTAATCCGTCGTCGTGGGTCAGGGGACTTACGGGTCTCCGGTAGTAGTCTACCGTGTTTTTTCGAATGGGGTCCGAGAAGCTGCGGATCAGAAGGAAGGAGTGAGCACGGATGTTGCTTTACGGATGAGTGAACTTTTTTTTGGGCCTTACCATTCCTCCCTTGGTCCCTCCTGGAGATTTCCAACCACCCTTTGTCTCTTTTGGCTGTTAGAAGCTTGAGTGACTTTTTTTTTTAATTAGGAAACTGCAGTGGACGTCGCCACTGGGGTGCATGTTTTCGATTGACAATTTTAGAGTTCGTACGGGGTCCGTACGATTGCGATTAAAAGTAACTGTTATGCGTTATCGTTCGATCGGATGATTTTAAGAAATCTCTGGATCTATGAGTGTCACGTTGTATGGCTAGACGGATGGAAATTGCTTGTGGGAAATATTAAGCGACACCTGGCTTACGCGTGTTGCTTGTAATTAGAGGTTATGGTTTCGTTGTTTCTCTCCTGTTTTACGTTTCTTCTCTCTTTCGCTTTCCGCCTGCAATTTTCACCTGGTTTCGTTCCTTCCTTCTTCCACCAGCTTGTTCCCCAAAATGGGGTCCGAACAGCCCCATAGATCGAGGATGACCACCGTGTCCGGTGATCGAAACAATGTTCTCTCCATGCGCACCCGGAGAATGGTTTGCCATTTTTTTCTCGCACTTTTTGCCCGCCTTGAATTTTTATATAGGGTTTTTTCGCGTTCGTAATGTAGAAGGTACTTTGTTTTTCGCTTTCTTTTTTTTACTCTTCTCTCTGTATCTTATCGGAAGATCGTTTTCAGGTACGCCACCATATTGGCTTTCGACGTGAAGATCGAACGTGACGCCCAGGAACTTGCCGACTCCCTCGGCGTCAAGATATTCCAGGCTGACATAATTTACCATCTGTTCGACAAGTTCACGGCCTACCGGGAAGAACTGAAGAAACGTAAACGCGACGAGCATAAACATATCGCCGTCTTCCCTTGCAAGCTTCGTGTTTTACCCCAGGTAAGAGATTTTTTATTATTTTCTGTTTTCTATTTATCGCGCTGCCAGAGCCAATTACTGTTGCCTCGGATGTACGTTGAAGGCGACGCCGTCTACTTTATCGTACTCTACGGTATAGCTGACGGTGGGTCGATCCGGTATGAAATCAGCGTTTATCGCCGGACGTGCACTCGGGGAAGAGGAGAAGAGTAGACCGGAAGCGCGGTGGTTAGAGTGGGGAGTGTCGACCCCCACGAATCAACCGGAAGCGATAGACTTCGTGCTTTATTAATCGCCTTCACCTGCCCATCGCCTCTTCCTCCTCCTCTTGCTCCTATATATATACATGTGTGTGTGTGTTTTACTTCTTATCAATTCGTCAGCGTCCTCTGGCCACTCTTTTATCAGACCCGAAAGATAATATGGCATCTCGTATTCGTAACGCTATTTACAGGAAGTAAATGCAGAGGACGTCTGAAAAGTTCAATTTCATCAGAGACTCGCGGGAGCCTCTAATTGTTATAGTAATTTTCTAGGGATATATATTTATTATTTTCGTTGGTAAGATTTAAACTTTGCTACACCCGTCGACGTGTGTCAGAGGATATAGGTTATTACTGTAATATTAATACTGTGACTATCAATAGGGCTTGACGGATTTAATTTTTTGTTCTAGTTCATATTCAACTCGAGGGATCCAATAGTCATGGGTGTCATGGTGGAGGCTGGTATCGTCAAGGAAGGAACACCAGTCTGCGTGCCCAGCAAGGACGTGAGTATAAGATTGCCCTATGCGTGGCCTTTCTTCTTTAGCCTGTGTATCATACTTAAGATTTTTTTTTTTTCATTTACTTTTCTCCTTTGACTCTCTGTCCGTCCGTCCCCCTCCCTTTTGCGCAATGGCTACCATTACCCAGAGTGCCGAATGACACGGAGGCAGGGTGCGGCTTTTGCTTAATTGTCCTAATTAAATCCGTGCGTGTTATACTTTGGCATTCTTATTAGAAAAGTATCCAGAGTCGCGCCCTGGGGGATCTCCTCTTCGTTCCACCAGGATTCAGCTGTTTTGTCGAATCAGCTTTCACTTTGAAATGTCATCGCGAGGCAAATCGAAACTCTGCTCGATGAAGTCGTACAATTTGGCTGAGCTTGTCTTTGGCCCTTTTTCTTAATAGGACCGGATATACGGTGTGTATGTGTTTCGAGTATGCTGGTTCTCTATAGGAGCGTTCGAGAAGCCAAGTAAAAGGATATCGCCAGGAAACAGTGGGGTAGACGAGAAGGCACCAGGTATGTACCTATATTGAAAAAGCGATCCGACGCTGAAATTGCTCTACGCCTACGCGCCGACCATTTCCATGGAGAACGGTGCACAGGGTTTACCTCTTCCACGTCTACCGTGCCCTACGACGCTGGAACGTCCTACGCTCTCTCTCGCTTGAGGAATGGGATGATCCGATTTATTCAACGCCGTGAAGTTGCCGAGGGGAATGGAAAATACTTTGTTCTTCTTCGGTCTCCGTGCCTTGCTCTCTGAAAATTCATTTGCCCAGGATTTTCCATGGGACACGTGGTACGTGAAACCTGGTACAGCCACGTAGACGAGGAAATCGAGGCTTCTCTCTCTCTCTCTCTCTCTTTTTTTTTCTGTCTGGCTGTTCTCGTAGGTGGTGGTCGCCAGGAACCCGTGGGACGGTTCTGGGCGTATTATGTGCCTATACTACCTGGTACTTCTCGGGAACGATCTGAAGTCATTCCTCTCGTCGCCATTACCACCACTGATCAACCTGATTCTATTCTCGGTGCTGGAGATAGAAATTTTTTTTTTCGTTCTTTTTCTTTCCTCTTAAATTACCTAGTCGACTGTTGAGGATATCCTGTCCACCTAGTGACTGTCTGCCAGGGTACACCGTAACAAGAAATAATAATCCAATACCGATGGAATTTATAATTAATAATTTCGCTAGCTCGATCAAATCATCCTTGCCCTTTACTCTTTCTCTTCTTCCATCGACTGCCCAAAGAGACTTGGTGTCGGATCAGGTTAGCGGCGGCCATTATGCAATGCGGCTATTATTGTCCGTCTGACATTTATGAAACGCGAGGTAATTTCGCAAGAGCAGAGAGGCAAAGGCAAGACCTCTAACCCCTGCTCCCCGCCGCCGCTATCTCTCTCTTGCTCTCTTATGATGCCTTTCTTTTTTTCTTTTTCTTTCTCTCTCCTCTCCTCGGTCCTGAATTATTTATCGTTCCTGGTCACATGGAGCACGCGTTAAGTGCACCAGGGAATTTCGCAATGTGTTTCACCTTTTACTGATTAAATCCCAGTGCTACCAACGTGTTTGCGGGTTGAATCTCTTCTCGATTTCAGCCTCGCTGTTCGCTCTCGTTGCCACAGCAGACGATTGCCCGTGCATTTGGAGATCGTTGCAGGACATCACTGAACGAGGATCATCCTTTCTCTATGAATCCCTGCGAATCGATCTGATTCGTCCCTTTCGTATCCCATTGGTACGGAATGCAGGTTCGCGGCAGTTGGGAAAGATAGAGAAGTGCCTGATAAAAAAAATAAATGGCCGATATTATCCACTTAGTGGGCAACCAGCAGAACCACCGTACATTCCTAGGGCTGGCGCGAGTCCGCCTTCTGAATAAGGTTGCTGTCGTGACCCTTGAAAATTTGGATTAACGGGACCGCGTTGACCTCGCAAGGAACCGCGCGAGGAACAAATAAAGAGATACAACAGTACGGGATCTGATCGTGGAGTCCGAAAGAGGAAAGAGCAATCAGATGGACCCGGAGGAGACATATTTATGAAAACTATGGCGTTAGTTGTTCCTGACCTCTTTCCTTTATTCTTCTCATTATCCATTTTGATGAACGCCTTCTCACGTGACACTGCCTTCTCACGCCACCTGACCCATCCAGTGGTCCCATCTCTCTCCTGAAATCCCATCTCGTGAACGTACTAATGGTCTGCTTGTACCTAACCCCGGCATCACTGGATCTCATCCGTTCCAAGAAGAGCCAGGACAGCTCTCTAAGTTCTCTTGCTTAATTAGATCTTGCTTGATCTTTGGCATATCGGGCCTTGCGTACCTCCGAGTCTCACCTGACCATCCATCCCAGTCATCGTCTGTCCGGGCTCTTGCGCAGGACTTACCTCCGGTCCAACCTAGACCATCTGGTCCGGTAGTGAGCAAGTGACCGAGCAACCAAGGAAACCACCACCTACCTATCGGACGGAGAGCAACCCACCTAGAGCTACGAGAGAGCTATGTGGTTGCGTGTGCGTTAGGTGGGTTGAAGTTTATTCAGGTCTTTTATGCGACGGCCGACAGCCAGGCGAGCATTCTTACGTCGCCCGCGCATAGAAAGCAACCCGACCATATAGTTAGCCCACCTATGTACTCCTATATGTACTGGCACCGTATGTGTACCCCTGATACCTAACATCCTGGGTGAAGATTCTATGATCCTAACCTCATCGTAGACACCGTCAAACCGTCCTGGGCCCATTGTGCTCATTATCAATTACTATGATCCTATCGAATTCTTTGATCGATCGCGTACCGTGTCTGTTGAAAGATTCGTTCAGGGTCAGCTTCTCGACTAGGTCCACGACGTCGTCGTGCTGCTGCTTCTGCTTCCACGTGACACCCGAATTGTCCTGTGTGTGTCTCAATGCTTGGAATAACTCAATGACCGCATTTACCCCGGTGTCCAAGAGGTCGAAGACGGTGGGACGATGGGGAAGATTCGTGTCACGTCTCAGTCTCGGTGTCGGGTCCGATGATGAGCTCAGTCGGAAAGGAAGTCAGCACGAGCTGTCCTGGACGGCACTCGAGGAGGTCAATTCTCTCTCTAGGTTTAGGTATATAAGCTTCGTGGAAGTCGGGCCTTCGTGGATGACAGTGTACTCGGTGCGGAGGCGTCATTGCCTCCGTGGCTCGTAAAGCGTTAGAGGATGAGTGATTGGAAGATGGCGAGAGGATCAACGAGGGAGAGAGAGAGACAGAGATGACGGAGGACGTGGCTCGGAGGATCATCCTGTCCGGATGTTGCCTGTCACGAAATGTTAGCTTAGGTCAGGGGACTTGGAAATATATATATATATATATATATATAGCTGTGAATGACTGAATGGTTTGTCGAGGCGGGGCAACGTGCGAAAAAGAAAGGCAGAGAAAAAATGACACCTAATATATATATATATATACATATATACATATATATACCTAGTATACGGTATATATATGTATACGGTATATAGGTAGCTATGGACTGCATAATCAACGACCGGGAAGCCAAAGCAAAGCAGATATAACTTTACCCTACGTGATCTCGCAGCTACACCGCGAATTTGAATCGGCACGTCACTTCCTGTCGTCTCGACTTCCTCTTTCCTAGTCTACGTTTCACGTTCGTTCGTTCTTTATCGAGAATTCTTTTTTTTTTATAATCCACTTTGTGCGTTTCCTTAGAAACTGGAAAGTCCTGCAGCCACAGAGGCAATGGCAACGCAACTGAGTATATAATAACCCACTAATGATCTTAGTATATGTTGGACAAGCCATTTTCATCTCTATTAATCAATTGTTTGGATCTATTATTTATTTTTTTTTATTTTTCCAATACTTATTTATTGCTTCGATGTTACTTTTTCTTCTGTACCTTTATGCTTCTTTGAATATATCCCCCTCCTCCCTTTCCCGGCTCTCCCTCTCTCTGTTTTTCTCTACTCACGCCGGGTCGCCTTATCGATGTTGCGCAATCTCGGCCGATAGCCACATCGCCCGGAAATCCGGCGGATTCTTTCGCGCGGCTGTTTTGACTCGCGCGATATCGTCGAGCGAGCTAAAAAGTTGACGAGGGCAGCGACGTATGTCTCTGGATATTTTAAACGATAACCCAGCGCCAGAGCTCGCCTGGCTTTCATTGCTCGTTCCTTCGCCGTCTTCGCTCTGCTGGCAATATATAATTCTGCAAATTCAATATGTCGTAACTAAAGGACTGTCTGTGCATAGTATATCTATGGTCGATTCACAAGTTCATGTGTTCTTTTTTTTCGACAGTTCATAAGCAATGCTGCCATTATCAAATGACACGTGGTGTCAGATGGAATAACGTTAAATGTATAGGAAGATTGAAAAGTAAAATATATTTAATGCGAAACCATACGTACGCATGTTTTTTTTTGTGAAAAAATATTTGGAGATTTGATTCTTTTTTCGATCTGTCAAAAGTACGAGTCGAACTCGCGGATCGACCATACGTATGTGCGTTACCTATGGAAAAGTGATTGCTGTATGTACACTGTTGTTAAACGCGTCTATAGATTTATCTTGAATATCTGCTTAGAGTAATGTGGGCCATAACGGGGAGGGGCTGGCAGGGGGATGGCAGTTCCATGAACACGATAGAAAGGTAGATTATTCATTTTCTCTCTCCTTCCCTCTCTCGCTTACCCGCTTTTCCTCTTCGTCCTCCCTCGTATATTTTCCTCTTTCTTATTTTTTTTGTTCCCCTTTTGAATGCGCCTCCACTATCGGTACAAGTTCAACAACACGTTATCTTGCCACGCCAGACGGAAGAAGAGTACTTCTCAGTGCATAGCGTAAAAGCACAGCGGCGACATTTTAACTTTCTTTTTCGTCTTCAAAATCGAAATAATTTCTTGGTACTCGTATCTGTACATGCGTCCTTATCAGCCATCGGCTCCGACCGGTCTAATAAGAAGTTTTGATTACGTGCTTTCACGAATTAGAAAATTTATCCCCGTATGGCTAGCGGGGATAAACCCATGCCCTGTTATCTCGCTGAAATTTCTTGGTAAGGTTATTATTATTTTTTTATGCAATCGATAACTATTTTTTTCTTTAAATTTTTCTTCGTCGGTAATTTCGCAATTGTCATTGCAAGCACGACGATTCCACGTGATTGGGAAAATCGTTAATAGACTTTGACGTCGTTAAGGAATTTTAGCTTAATCGGTCGATAGTTTCTCGGCGATTGTCTCGTTGGTCGGCATCATTAATAAATCATTGATCTCATTCGTGATCGTTTCATTATGTCAAATTTGTTTCATGTTTACACGTTATACTCCAGGCGATCATTTGGAATTTCATGAATACTTTCCCTTTGCCTGGTCCAACTGACAGAATTGCCTGTAGGACGTTAAAGGCGAGTACGAGAAGACGCTTGGTGTATGGCATTGTTAAGCGGGTTTTTTATCGTTGACTTTGGATAAGGCCCAGATGAGTTTTTTTTGGGTCAGGTTACTCTACAAATATACAGGGCGAGGAAAAAGTAATCGTACGTCAAGTATATGGGTATCTCGCGTTACGTTTACCCCACGAAAGGTAACACTGAGGTGTATGGCAGGATATCGTGAAGGGGACTAATGGGTCCAATGGGGATTCAGCGACCTCGAAATGTCAGGCCCAGACTGCTGGGCTCCCTCGGCGTACACAGGATGATCTTGTGCACGTGGGGATTACAGGCGTCTTTTATTTTACATGCAGCGCTACCATATATACGCTACCATGATATATGTGTCATGAAAATTCCTTAATCGTGATTACAATGACTCGGTGCCAGTTTCTAGCGTTCAAGGAAACCACATCGTTTCCGCCGGAAGTACGGGTCCTGACTGTGTCACGGTTTTACCCTCTCTCTCTCTTTCTATCTGGTTTGACGATATTACCAGGCAAACGGAAGTCAGGTCTTGAGAACCGGGTCGGTCCTTCGGAACCGGAAGGAAGCCAGGACATCCGTCCTTCTCGTTGTAGCCTGGTCAGGCCCTTGTTCTGGGCCTTGTCGCGGCAAACACAGGACCTCGTGTCCCCCCCTCTTCTCAATCTCGCTCGTCTATTTGATCATACTGAAAACCGAACGGAAGAGGCTGCAACGGAAATGTGGGAATGGTCCAAGAAGGAGGTGGCTAAATGGGAAGCAGAAAAGGCATACAGGAAGCCGAAGGCGGAAGGAAACGTATCTGCCTAGCTAAGGGTGTTACGGCGTGGGGACGGCAGGGGGCGTGTACGTCACTGGCTAAAGATTAATATTAAAACCGGGGGAATAATATTAGGTTGTTGTTACAAGATAAGACAAGGTGTGTTCACAACCCCCCAAAGGGGCTCATATCGCATCGCGCTCGCTACTGTTCTAACATTTTCCAGTCGATAAGGCCGTTCCTGGAAAAATCGGGGAGTACAATTTCCTCTCTCGCCCCCCGTCCCCCCCTATCCTCCTCTCACTCCACCCATCACCGATCACACGTGACTGATTGGTGAAATTTTGTTTTTTTTCGTCGAACAAGAAAAACAAATTAATTAATCGTCGCATTTGCGTCGTACCACGTGGTACGATTGACTTTCGATAAAAATCCGCCAGGGGCGTTCGGTGTGCGGGGAACGAAAACTTATTTCGAATCCACAGGATCAACAGGTAAGACCGCGCTCTCAAGGGTGTCCCGCTGTTAATAAGAATGACAGGTCGATCCGGATACCCACCCCTCTGATATCCGGATCCAAAGGTACCAAGTGACGTTTCCTATTTTATTGACGAGCTTCGTGTCCTGAACCCCGTCGCGCTTTCGTCGTTGGGCTTCCCGGGTACGGCGGGCCCACAGGGGTGTGTCACGAGGGATGATTTGTGGGACGTTTAACGGCTCTGACTTCGTGGAAAGTACCGCGGCAGCGCGTCGTCGCGTACGGGTGCCTTTAGGGTTTTACGGTCGCGCGATCGGTACTGAAAAAATATTTTTAGTACGACTTGACGACTGCGACCGAGGCCATTAACGATCTTTTGGGGCTCAGTTTTGAAAATTCCATTTTCACGTCTACCCACCGTCACCACCATCCTCCTTCGCCCGCCTTCTGTGACGTTACCGTGTATATATATATCCCCCTTCTCGGTCCGTCCTCGCGACGCTATCGACGCTCCACCACCGCTTCTCTCCTGGGTTATCGCCTTATCCTCTTTTATCAATTCGGGGGACATTATGGTACTTTTGCTCTTAATTTTTTTCTCCATCTCTTTTATTTCCTTCGCATTTTCCTCCTTTCGACACCCTCGTCATCGACAGCGAATCAGCTCGATTTCCGTCACGCTACCCGACGGACTTTTAATCTTTCGATTTTATGCTTCACCGCACGAGGACACGAGGGTGGCATTTCCTTAGAAGTATTTAACCTCGTTTCTGGGCAATACGACAGGACGTGGTACGGGGGTTGACGGGAGAAAAAAAATCGGTAAAACCGTAACAACGCGAACCACGCTCGCCACGAGTATCTCGGCTGAAAACAGCAAGGTAATGGCGCGAGCGATTATCCTTGCTGGAAAAGGTGGCCAGAGCAACGAGGAGGAGGAGGTGTCCTAATGCGATTGTAATGACTCGTGAATTCCTCTTACTCGAGATTTCACCCATGACTTGTTACCTGTATATTTGCAAAATATGCCCACACCCGGCCGCCACGAGTTCAGGCCCCGCGTCACGACCATTTTCGACGGACGTCGTTATGCCGCGCGAATCTTTGTACGATCGTCCGACCGTAGGCGTCGCCTTGACACACGTCAGGAATGCGTTACCTATGCCAGGAATGATATCCACTCTGGATCAAATTTCCATGACGGTTCTGAATAGTCAGCAGTCGTTATATGCGAGACTGTTTTATTGTCATTAGACAGAGAGAGACATTTGGAGTTCAATTCGATATTAGAAAAAAAATACTTTTTTTTTATTTTTACAAACCACCCCCCTCCCCATCCTTGATACGATCCGAAGAATTCTAGGTAGATACTCGTGTTGGCGTGCCGCAGGAAGTGCCAGAATATCCTGATCAGGGACTGACTTCCTGTCTGCATGAAAATAACCAATGTCTGTTAAGGGATGGAGAATTAAATGATGGTTTCTGGGGGTGTCTGTCTGTATCTATAGATACAGCTATAGATGTGTATATATATATATGTGTGTGTGTGGGTATGTATGTACTATTGCTTGATCTTATTGGCGATGCTGTTAGTCTGAGCATCTCCCTTTCTCTTTCTCTCTGGCTCGTAGAGAGCACACGCCGTATAAACTATAAAGGATTCTAATTCGGTTCGAACCACGAAAATAGACTTCCGGTTCCCGTCTCGCGCGGCGTCTGCTTCTGAGCTATGCCAAAGCCAGCGTCCCGAGCTTGCACGGCGCCCTGGTACCCCGCGCCTTACTAAACATAGTCCCATTCATAAAGCCCAGTTAAATACCACCACCACCTCCTCCTCCTCCTCCTCCTCCCTCCCCACCCTTCGCGCCTTCATCCCTCTTCAACTAAACATAGTGTACTACAGAGAGACTACTGGCATACGTTACAATTATTATTATTATTTTTCACTCGATTGTTATTATATCTCTCTATGTCTATCTCTCTCTCTATCTATCTGAGGCGCATAACACGTATTTCCATACTCGTTCCATCATAATCCCCTGTCCCGCTTCTTCACCCCTCGTCCCTTCTTCCGTTTTCTCTGCATACATATATATGTATATATAACGTCGTTCAATGACGCAGCCTCTATTAGCAAAATGATCCCTGAACTTGATCCAGGCGAGATGACTGTAACGAGTAAAAGCTTCGTAAGAGGTAGGTCCCATTCATCTTGAGTCCTGACACGGCTCCGAGTGGCAGGCCCCTCCGGTGGGACTCATCTTTTTCAATCGGAGTCAAAGGGCCATTACGCACGACGGATATATCGGTAATGCATTGTGAGTTCATTAGGAGGTCCCAATTGACGTCGCGTCACGTTACATGTGTGGTCTCCGCGTATAGTGTATACGCGGACTGTATATACTCGACTCGACCCAACGGACCCCTCGCCCGTGCACGGGGGGGGGGGGGACCTCTCATGAGGATTAGCCGGGAAATAAGCGTGTATGGATGTTCGCTGGTAGTTCTGTGGCGTGTGTGCTTGTGTCTCTCTGTGTACTATCTGCGGCTCGATTCCTGTCGAGGAAGCGAAGTCGCGCTATAGGGCCCCGAACTATAGCCGTGTGGAGTTGATGGGCCCATCGATCAGCCGTCTCCGGTGTGCGATGGGGCATCCATTAATAACCATTTACACGGTGACCCTATCCTCTACGTGGTGCGAGCTTACACGCACTCACGCGCGCCATTACGTACCCTGTTGCTCTGTGTGTATGCTTAGGTATAGTATAATGGTCGAGTCAGATAACACCCTCGCGATGGTTGCGGGTGTATCGACTGCAGGACTTGGTATGATTCTTTGGTTGATGGCGGATCTTTTTGGTAGTGATGTCGCAAAGGGTCCGGTTCGATTTCTTATGAAAAGTTTTTTAAAAATTTTATTGACACCGCGAATTTTGCATTTTTCTTTGAGATTTTGAAGATTTGTATATCTCGTGTGAGAGAGAGGGAGAGAGAGACGGACTTATGCGGACTTGCGTGCGTTGAAGAAGGAGAGATATAGAGGAGAGACGAATTGAAAGGGTGGTGATCACTCTTTGAAACATTTTTCAGCGATTTTACGTTCGAAACAGCTGTAAGTTTACAGTGGTTCGTGGTATTTTGTAAATTCGTTTAATTTATATTGTTTGGTAAGCTTTTTGAATTCCTGTATCTCAAATAGTTTTTGATAGACGGAGTAAATTTTTTGTTTTTGACAATTATCAAAAGCCACTGACACTGTCACACAGGGCCCATTTCCCTGACACGACCATCGAAGGATATTAATATGTCTGTATACGACAAGGGGCCCGTATTGCTGGTCCAGATTTTTCTAATGCAGCGTCAGCGACCCGGAATTGATGAGTCGTCCTCATCTCTATGACTGCAGCAGAAGCGGGAGAGGAAGCAAGGGAGGTGCACTTATGCCCTTTATTTTGAATGGTCCTGTAACAGGAGTACAAGCGGATACCATTCGGGCCCATTCTCGAGCCCATAGACTCGAGGCATGTCTGCCTGCTCGAATGGACTGTCCGATGCCAGTGTCCAAAGGGTGTAAGGAACTTGTGGATGGTTTAACGGTACTGAAAGCCCCAGGGGCCTTACTGGCCCTGTGTGTATCGACGAGGGATGCCTTTGTCTGGCGATGCAGTAGGGCCCCGAGAGCGGGGAGGGCCAAGTTCGATCTTCTCCCTGTGTCAGAGTTGGGACTGGTCGAGAGCTCTAGGAAGGAGAGATCCCTATCGAGCCGCTGGAAGAGAACTGTGACACGGGCCCAATTCTCCCGAGCATCTTCGCCACTGGGGGGTCCACTCGTCATCCGGATGGACGTTTCGTCCGTAAGAGCTTTACCTGGTGGACGCCTACGTTAGATAAGGTCTTTACGATGGTCTGCTACCGCAGCTCTACCAATTTCATTTTTTGCTTCTTTCCTCGTTCACTCGTTACCGGTCCCCCTTTTTATTTGGGTCAGTCGAAAAGAAAAAAGTGAAAAACCTTCGTCCACCATGAATGAGTCTCGTTAAAGTCTCGACTCACCCTATCAGGCTCCAAACGCTATCGACGATAAGCTCACGCGATGCTGGCTCCGCATTGATTCAGCTTTGTCCATGTCTACCCGACAGTACCCACTGGATGAACTACTGACGCCCTTGACGTACTAGACCATTCACGAGAATTTGCACAGCTGCTTGCTATTTTTTTTTTATTGACTCCAATATACGGTAGATTCGTTTATCAGCCACCGGATACCCAACAGTTATCGCCAGCCAGTTTTGTATATTTCACACTGAGCTGGTAAACTTCCGTTCTCCCTGGTGCTGCGAGCCAATCTTAAAACTTTCTCAGTAACTTCTCCAGCCGACGATTCCCTCTCTGCATAGTGCAACGACCCCTAGACCGCCTCCTGGTGAGCCAATGGAGAGAGAGAGAGAAAGAGAGAGAGAGAGAGAGAGAGAGAGAGAGAGAGAGAGAGAGAGAGAGAGAGAGAGAGAGAGAGAGAGAGAGAGCGATGCTGAACGAGTCGAGTGTGGGCACGTGATTTTTACCCAATTTGCCAAATATGTACCAGACCATGTGTGAATGATGAAACTTGTTTGTAGAGGCTGTTCCATTGGATCTTGTAGTAACCGTACTGGCGCTGAGGTGGGGGTTCGTAGTAGTTCTCAATGGAATCGTGGAAGAATGAATGATGCCCATCCAATTCAGATAGCTCACCAGGTAGTGTCTTCTGTGTTATAATGTTCCAACTCCCACGTGATCATTGTACAATTTTGGATAGAACTTCTCGGCGAGGATTCCTGCGTAACCCACAACGGGAGAGAGAGAGAGAGAGAGAGAGAGAGAGAGCTCGTTTTATCTCTTGCTGGGCGTGCACTGAAACGGGGTGGAATCCCAAACAAATAGCCGGATGCGGGAGTATTCCCTGGAATAATACACGAGTGGGCTTACGAAGAGATGGAAGAGGCATATAGGGAGATAGAGGTCGGATGAAGACGGAGGTTTCGGAAGATTGTATATTGGGATAAATTGTGCTAGTGACGCAGTATCATCATCAGAGGTTAGTGCAGAGGAGTAAAGTATTGAACCTGGTCCGGTGTAATCGGGATTGATGAGATCAGTCGGAGAAATAAGGCAGTCGTGATGTTTATAAGGAATCTTGAAAGGTTCCTTGCGAGACGTATGGATGAGTCCTTGTGGTTTAAATTTCTCTGTCTCTCTCTCCCCCCCCCCCTCTCTCTCTCTCTCTGCTTCTCTGGGTGGAAGGAGTCCTTTCTCATTCGTCCGGTCCGGCACGTCGTGTCTCGTCCCACGTTTCACGTGCTACGGCCTTATGGACGTTTAGGAAGAAATAAATTTTAACTGGACGGCTGACGGCCCACGCGTCTCCTGGAGAACACACGTATCCACGTTTACTTAGACCCTGGGGAACCTGCTACCCTCGGGAGACGAGTTTGTTTCGTCCTCCAGTTGCTAGTCGTACTCTGACAGTGCACTGATGGTGTTGGCTATTTTTTTTTATCACTCCCGGAGAGTCCTAGAGGTTCGGTGGGAGGAAGACTTGGGGATTGGAATTGAATAAAATTTGGGCTTTTTCAGTTAGAAGACGTTGTTGAGGTAGGATTTAAAGGATGGGGTATGACGGAGTTAGGCCTTCCTTGGAATCCAGCGGGTCTTCTTATACGGAGAAACACATTTATTAGAGACTTTCCTCTGGGTATCGACTCCTGGCTGATAGATAGGAAAGGGATAATGCGTCGGGACGAGGGAGGGCCTTAGGGCCCACAGGCTGGTAATTTATGAAAGGATGGTTTGCCTGTATATCCAGTCTCTGGACTGCACCTGTACCTATATGGTAATGCAAGCTACGTGGCCAGAGGCCGGTTGTGTCTCTGGTAGACGACCTGGAGGATAGAAGCTGGATACAGGCAGTACGGTTATGGGGCCCTTTTAAATTGGGGGACTCTTTTCTACTAGGCTGGTCTTCCTCCCGTGGGCATCGTTTCCCATCATGGGCATCGTGTGTATCCTGGATATATGTATGTTCGTGGGTATCACGTGGCGTGGGTTTGGGTATACACGTACAACATCCGGTCAGCCATTGTCCGGCAAGAAGTCCCCGCGACGATCGGGCCTTACTTTGTAGGCATTATAGTATATACAACCGTACGGCCCACTCGTTTACATCTTAAATCAACTCGTCCACTCGCGATTCCTATCGCTCTTCTTCTTCGTCCTCTTTCTTTCTCCTTGGCTTACACTCAATCACCTTAATTTTGAATATGGGTCCCATCTTCATTCAACTGCGTTTCCTGTGTATCCACCTGCCGGCCACTCTGTCATGCCCAAACGGATACCCTCTTTCTCCTTTTATTTTTACCTTCGTCCTTTTTTGCATCCTCTTGCCGAAATACCAGTCAGAATTCATTCTGACAATGGATCGAGGAGTAAAGGAAAAAAGAAGGAAGGAAAATGGTTGAGCACCCCCGTGCGGTACTTAATTACCAGAGTCCATTGGGCCCATGGCTAATTTTAAAAGGTGGATCTGGCAGCTTAGTGGCCCCACCTCATATCCTCGTACCTTGGCCGGCGTCCTTCCTTTGTTATGCCCGTGAGGCCCCCTAGGTATAACTTTCGTGCTGGTCCCAGGCACCTTTATCACCGGGCCCCATTCTTGGTGTGACAAAACAAATTTACAGCCGAAATTTCAGCGGGGGCCCCCTGCCAAGCGAGCATTCCACGCGAGGATACTCTCCTGGGACTAGTATCATCCTCCATCTCCTTTTTTTTTCATCTCTCTCTCTGTCTCTCTCTCTTTTCCTCTCACCACCCTCTCTCTCTCATTCCGTAAATTGCCTATGGCCCAATTGCGCCGAATGCCCAATAAGTACCGTTCCTCAGTTCATCCAAAGTGTCCCATGCCTCAGGGAAGCCGCTGAATTGTAAATGAAAAGAAAAAATAAACCAAAAAATCAAATTACAAACTATACAGGCCCAAAGAAATGCGGGTCCAGAAATTGCAAGTTGCCGTACGTGTAGGCCGCCTTGAGAACTCGCAAAAGGACGGTCCGATACAGACGTCTCCTGCGCCAAGGTACGCGAACGTTAAGCTCAATGGCGGACGCGTCTTGGCCGCTTCGCGAATGCCTAACCTAACCTAAGCCCGACAACTAGATGCACAAGGAGGCACTGTAACTCGAACGAAGCTGGTTAACCCACGCCGCCATGCCTAGACCAAGAACCACTCTCCGCTCTCTCTCTCTCTCTCTCTCTCTAAAGTCTCTGGACTCTCAAGTCTCACAATCGGTACGGATTTCTGATCCTTTCCTCCGTACGCGATGAGCTTCCACCGGTGGCTACCAGCTGCCCCGATACTCCGGACTCGTTACCCGCAATACGGTCGTCCTGAAAAATTGAATCCAGCATAAGCACAGATCCGGCACGAAGTATGAGTGCATGGAATGAAAGAGAAAAAGGAAGCAACCTCAGTCTGTGCCAGGACGATCAAAGACACCTGCTTCAATTGATTTGTCTCCTCGTTCCCTCAATACTTCTTTCCCCTCTGGCATCGCCAGGTCTCTTGTCGTTGTTCTTGTTGTTCCTCAGCTCCTCCTCCTGCTTCTCCGCGTCCTTCATAAACACCCAGATAAGATCTACCCTCGACGACCAGGAGACGCATGTAGGAATGCTGGGCGTGCCTTGGTCTCTCGACCTGGACATCTTCCACGTGGGTAGTCGACGTCGGCACGGGGCTCCATTTCTCCTTGGAACGACATTTACGTTTCACTTATCACGTCACTCCTTCGGTATCGCCATTCTTATTTTTTTTCTCTCTTTCTGTTGACAGTTCGTCGATCTCGGTATCGTCACCAGCATAGAGTACAATCATAAGTCCGTGGAGACGGCCAGGAAGGGACAGGAAGTCTGTATAAAAATCGAGCCGGTACCCGGCGAGGCGCCGAAGATGTTTGGCAGACATTTCGACGAGAAGGACATGATTGTCAGTAAGGTAAGGATAGACTCTGTTTACCAGTTAATCGTCGTCAGATCGTTCTGGCGAATCTTTTTTTTTTATTTGCTTCATTGAGGTACGGTTAGTCGTTGGTACTCGTTTTCTCAAGATCCTCAAGATCCTCCTCCAATCAACGATCATCATGGTGCACATCAGATCCTGAATCCTACATCAACGTGTCCCGTCATCGAATTCACCTGACCTTCGTTCGTAGTGGCTGATTTACAAAAATATCATTATTCACTATAACTCAGGCCAGTCGTTGGAATTCAGTTAGTGAATGAAAGTGTCTCGAACGTCATGGACACTGAAAAGTGAAACGACGTGGAAGTTTCCATGCGGACCGAAAGAAAATTGCGTAACCTTTGTCACCGTCCATTATTCTCTCTCTCTCCCTCTCTCTCTTTCTCTCTATTTCAAATAAAAAATCTGATTAATTGGATATCACTCGAGAATCAAATGAAAAGAACGTATCCAGCTGGTTATTTCAATTAATTAACATGACGTTATAGTCACATTGAAAATCAGCCTTTTTATGTTACGCGGAATGCAATTTCCAGAGTGTGATCTTTGCCAGAGACGCATTTCACGTTGACCACGTGACACGTGATAGAAGAACTTGTACTTATCGATTAATATATCCGAGCGCGCCAAGATAATTACGAGAGCGACCGAACGCGCGTAAAGTAGCGGCCTTTAGAAAATAACGCTATCGGATTCGCCAGGCTTATTGGATTAGAAAGCTGCCCGAGCAACGTTACGCGTGCGTTACGTTCTGTTCTGTCTTTCTCGACTGTCGTACTCGTGCATACATATATAGATATAGAAACAGTTATATACCATAGGATAAAGCTCCGTTATGTGGATTTACCTAACGCGTGTCTCGCTTGAGCTTGTGATGCGCACAGTAGTGTCCTGACGATCCTGCATTCTTGCTACGAAACACCCGTCAAACATCCTTACTGTACTTAGTTTATGACAATTTAAAAAAATTAATATCAGACACCCTATATATCGAGGTACATATTGCAGGTATATCAATGAACAGTATGGGATAGTATGTTAGGACGCAACGTACTGTAGCATATAGTAAATATTATAGTAAAGTGTAGAGTATGGATGGAATATATGAATGAACGGTATTGTTATTGAATGAGTTTAACGGTGACGCATCGTTATTTGTCTAATCGTGGTAAAAACGTGCGAGGACGTTATATAGTAAATTCAGGTAAAGTTATGCCAATATTATACGTGTGTATATATATATATGACTCATATATATGTATATACACGGTTTGTGAGTCGACACGTGGCCTCGGTATCGACTCATTCATCAGTTTGCCGTTCATTCCTTACTTCCTTCGTTCATCCATTCATTCATTGGCTCTATACTCGCCTGGTTCATTCATCCTGCCTCATTGATTTCTCGTACACCCACGCCTTTGCTTTTCTCTCCTCTCCTCTCATCTCCCTCTGTCACCCTCGCAGACCTACCCAACCTCGACGGGCTCTACGAAATTGCGCGAAAAGTCCTTCGTTCATGGTAGTTTGGTATTGATCGTTACATATCGTGTAAATTGTGTATAATATAAGGCAGAGTACGGGTTTTATTGATTTACCGTATCAAGTAGCCAGGAAGCTGGGTGTCCAGATAGGCAAAGGCTTTGTACGAATGAATGGACCAGATAGATAGAGACAGAAACGGTAGCTGATCTCGCGGCAGCCAAAGAGAGAGATTCGTGATTCATAAGATTTTATTGGTGACCACCATGTGGCCTCGAAATACGTCTCGAGTGCAGCAATGAATGATCGAGTGACTGAGAGTGGTGGTGAGCAGTTGCGGTGACGGTGGTGGGGACAAGAAATATACAAGGTGTACCAGAGTCGTTTTGATATCCATGTGTAGTTTGAACAATTTTTGTTGTTATTTTGAATCGCAAATAATCCATGGAAAAATGAAAAATATTCATGGTAGTCGATCGTCGTCGAATTTCGATTATTGATTCGTTGAATGGAGGAGAAACTTTTTGTGATCTGTACGTAATCCTTGCTCGTGGGTTATACTGTTGATACGGTCTACACCCTGTACACGATTGTAAATACGTATGGAACGAGATCGAGTCTATGTGCTGATTGCGTCAAAACTTCATCGAACAGCCGAGACCATTCATCGATTTCTATATGGCGAACCGCGAGTATCGTTGCTCGTATCGAATTATTATTGGATTTTCTTACGAATCCCAACGGCCGCCGTGATTTGCATACAGCGGCTGAGAATCATAATCGAGCGGTATAGTAAATAATGAATAGGTCGTGTTGTTGTTTTGGATTGTCGGGAAAAACAAGGTATTTCTGCGGAACTGTCAATCGTATGTTTGATATTATTTTATTACATTGGCAGTTATGCACATGCGCACGTACGCATCTCGGCATCAGGAATACTTGGAAAAGATGACGATATTACATTGAGATTCCACGATACGGATCTACGTCGTTTAATTGCGTCATTATTGGATATTCGCCTTCTGTTATTCTTTTTTTTTTTCTTTTGTATCTCTTTTTTCTCTCTCTCACTCTCCTTGCACTCGGCAACGATTTTCCTACGAAACGCTCTGCTTCTACTTTGCCAGTTCTCGTTCAACATCCTCTTCTCTTATTCTTCTCGAAGTTCCTGTTGTTGTCTCTTTTTTTTCCTGTTTTTCTCCTCTCTTCTTCTCTTTCTCCTTCCGTCTTTTTTTACGCTTCTCTTTCGTCACCGGCACCGTCCTCCTCCTCGTGGCGCAGAACGTTCACAGGAATACGAATATGATTCAAGTGTCCAGCACGTGTGCTGCGCCACGTCCTTATACTCTTGGATAGAGAGAGATGCTAGGTCAACGTGAGAGAGGGAGAGAGAGAGGGAGACTATTATTTAAGACGCACCCACACGTAACTCGTAAACGCACCACAGGGAAATTCGGTAGTTTGCGTTATTGCATTCTGCTTCCTTTTTTTACGACACTTTTTTTTTATCAATTTAATGAAAGAAGCAAAAAGTAAACGATACCAGAAGAAAGAAACAACCAGGAAGCGGATATGACGTTATTCTATACATCTGAACGTTCTCTTGACGTCTGACGTCATGCCTACGACTGAACCACGTGTCGGATGTATTCCGGTTGCGATCACGTAATCGAGATGGATGACGGAAAAGAAACTCGAGATGATGAACGTCAAGTGTATATATATATATTCTTAAGAAAGAGATAGACATAGAGGGACAAGGCTATCGTATCTTTTAAGCAATAATGTCATTCGAAAATTCCGCCATTTTTATTCCACGCATCCGCTCTCGATCGATTGCTCGTTTCGTCTCCGCCTATGAGCAATTCTACTAACGAGTTTGACACACCCTTAAGGTGTGACTGTCGCACAGGGTTACTCAGTGACTACGAACTACATTCGTTATTGTTAATACTCGGTGACTGTATACGTACAGCAGGTTAGGACCGTATCGGCAGGAAGTCGAGAGACAAGCACCCTCCTGGAAACTGGAGACGGGGTAATGCTCATTGCAGGGCGTGTAGGCACTGTTTGCTCCTGGCAAACGTAATGCCAACCTTACACGAGGAGAGACGTGGCTTCTCTTTTAGACTGATTGAATTTCGGGCTGCACCCCCTGATACGCCTACGAACTTCCATTAGACTTTTTCTTTCATGTTGCTCCCACTGCTATCATCGGCGAGAATACGTCGTCTGGCTCTCTGTATACGTGTAGGTTGAGGAAAGTGCGTCGAAGATGGAATAATTATTTTTTATTCTTTTTTTTTATTCTTTCTCTCCTTGGCCCGAAACGTGTTTTCTCGATCCGGTTTCATTGAGGATACTCTCGGCGTTATCTTTATGCCATTGCCAATCTTCATTAATACGTTGTCGTAGGCGACTGATAAGAGGAGATAGGGACCGTAACGTCTTTTCTACTGATAACAGCTGCGTATTTTCTCACTCGAGTTTTTCCACGAGTTATTCAGCCTTATCGCGTAATGCCTGATGGCTAGCGCATTTCGTTTTCATTACTTTTATTCCACGTTGGATATCATTTAGATTTCCTCTTTTGTCTTTGCATTGTTTGAGATAAGGGTGATCGGGGTCGAGGTAACAAATTTTGCTGACATATTCTCACCAGGGAGCAGGGATTGAGGTACGCACTGGGTGAATGAAAGGAAGGGAGGAAACGGGCCACACCCGGTTACGGTGAGAGGGGAGAACTTCCATTGAGCTAAGGGATGGTTCACCCTAGTTCCGATTGAATTTCTCTAACCCCACCCCCGCGGAACTAGGTCACCCAAGTCCACGTTCGATACTTTCGTATACCCAGGGTGGGAGATCGTATCCCCTCACCGAGAACCCATTGGCTGGATCCTGAAATTTCATTGAGCTCATAAACCGGGTCACTCGGAGGGAGTAGCCGCTTCTTCCCGACGGATCTCCACGACTCGTTTTTGGACTCATTCGAGGATGATCCTTCGCATTTCATCCCCTGTCCGCGTATCCTCTGTTTCATTGCTGTGAAAAACATCCCCTAGCTTTGAACAGTTACGAGGCACCCTTAACCCCTCTCGCTCCCCCACTTACATCTGCTCGTGAGGTTGCTCGTGGTTTTGAGAATGGGGGAGTTGCCCGAGCCAGACCTCGTACGCTTGGTCTAGGGTTCGATGCCCAAGGGTGGTCTAGGGTATGCTGGGGATCTGGATGTAGTAGTGTCAGCCTGGGGGATGAATCCCCGTGCGTCATGTAATCCCTTAGCAACGACCTGTATGGAAACCAGGTCAGAGGCAGCGTTCAATGAAAACGCGCCCCGACACACTTTGAGAACTTGGAGAAAACTCATTCTCCTCTCTCCCACCATCGTCCATGTACTCTCAGCCAATAGAGAATTTTCAAAGGAGCGCTTCATCCGTTTACTCCTCTTTACACTTATTTTGCATCCGGCAAAGCTCCCAGCCTCCTATCGACGAGGTCGTCTGGGCTCTGTTCCCAAGGGAGGATCTCCCCTGGTCCTTGGGCATGAAAATTAGGTCATCGGGTCAGTCATGACGTAGATCCGTTTCCAAGGAGACCGACCTACTTGGCTCGTGACTCCGATGGCTCCTTCGCGTTGAGTCACCTGGATTCAGGTCGGACTCGGAGGTCTTCTTTAGGTGCGAATTGATTGGATGATTTAAATTCCGCACAGGGTGCCCTCCTTGATAAAGTTGCGAAACAGACCTATAGAAATAGACTGATAGAGGAACAGGAAGTCGCTTGACGATTTTTGGGACTGGCCATTGGGCTGTTCGGTGACAATGGCTATTGCCACATACGTGCACCGTTCTGCCTTATTGTAAATTCTAGTCAAGGAGTCTCGTATGGTCAGTGCATGCAGACGACTAATTAATTAGCATATCGATAGTGGTAGGAGAGGGGGTGGCGGGGAAGAAATAATTGTCGGCTGGGCGGGAGGGGGGGGGGTGAAGACTCCAACTCGTGCCGATAGAGTTCCAAGTAAGAGCGGAAGTGGCATAGAACACGCCGGAAGACGGTAGACAGGTGGTCGCCGGATGTGCATCTTCCTCTTCCAAGACATAACCTTGCATACTAACTTGGCTCCCTCCTTTTCTTCTTCTTTTTTTTTTCATAACCTCAAAACCACCTATTGCACCGTGATCAAATCCAAATAGAACCTACGTTTTTCTCTTAGAGTGCGACAATTTTTTTTAAATTTTTATATTCTTAATGAAATCTTTCGCTTCTTCTCTTACATTTTTTTTTCTTTTTATTTTAATACCTCCTTCACTGCTGGATTAAGGCCTGCGCGCGTAACGGGAGACTCTTAGGTGACCGGAAGCGTCTCTTTTGCCCGTGATGCAAAATTCTTTTCTTTTTTTTTTTTGTTCATTTACCATTTTTTACATCGATCTACAGGAGGATATACAATGAGTTTCATGGCGACCGAAAGTAAGTCTACAGCAATACGTAAATCGAGAAAAATATCGATACTGTCAAATGTGTACAAATATGGTGGAGAGTCTTAGTCAAACAGAATAATATATGAAGGAAAGAGAGAAAGAGAGAAAGAGATGAAAGAGGTGGGAGCTGTTCTCAATAGCTGTGTAAAACTACCATTGTGACCAATCCATGAATGAATGGGGACTTCCGGTAGGGGGCGGAAACAGTTGTACGGCGTAACGTTACCGTTCCTTGTCAATGGTACCAACCATTTGTTAAATTACCACCATGAATTTTCTACCCTTGTGTTTTCCTCCTCGTCAACAGGAACCTACACCTCCCCCCCCCCAACCCCGACCCCCTTATCCCGAAAATTACGGTGGCCAGAATTCACGAAGAATCTTCTAAGTTTTACTGCCGCGACTAGTGTTATGGCTATTTTTTTTTATTTCTTTTATACCCCGAAACGAGCATCTGACTTATGTCGCCTCTCATTGCTTTTTATCGTGAATGAATATCCAGAGAATGTCTCTTCATTCATGACTAATTTGGCTCGCGTGTTTACACAGTGTCTTGCGTGATGCAAAGATAATGTACTGATAAGACGATAATATTGTGATATCGCAAACATAAGTGTGCGTCTTTAGAAATAGCGTGCGGCCTCGAGAAGTCGCTACAGAAGCTCAGTGATCGAGAGGGTATTACGTTGAAAGAATTCTATGGTCTGTACTAGTATGTTACGTGGCTTATGAATTGGCCTTTACAAATTGTACGGACTGTACTGACTTTTTTTACGAAATATTTTCCAAGGAACATCCTTGGCGACATATATAGTTTTGTGCTTGTTTAGCCTGCCTTTGAAATGTGGTATAACGAAGAGAGAAAAGAAATACTGAAAATATCACAAGCATCAGTTTGTATGGTTTTCGTCGGTCTGCTGACTTAGAAAATCCGCTTTTCCCTAGCGCTTATTTCCTTGAAATAAATCCTTGAGTATCCCGAGCGTGTGCACACGGTGGATATCCTGTCGAGGATTTGCTGTAAGGATTTTAAAAAAATTCTGAATGGCCCCGTAACACGGATGCAGGGCGGGTATGAGAGTACAAGAAAAAAAAGTCCCTAAAATTCAAAATGAAAAAAAATGTCGATGCATGTGACACTCTGAGGATTGTCAAGGTGATTTGAAATTTAAAAATAATTTTTCAAAATCTAGACGGTGAGCCGGTATTAAAATAAGTAATGGACGGACGGACATGGAGAGAAGTAAAAGGTGGTCCCTTTGTCCTGGGTCCCAAAATCCTGCGATGCGAACCCCGGCCGCGTGAGGTAGCCTTAATTAAGCCACCAGGACGCATCCCACCTGTCCTTTTTGTTGAACCCTCGAACAATTTGATCCTCCTAAATTCCTACAGGACTCTCCAAAACAGGATAACCGGCCTGATGGGTATCGTGTGTATTTGGAGTCTCGTTCGTCAGCCCCATATCGTGCCAAGATAGAGTTCTGGTTTTTATTTTGAAAAAAAAAAAATTTTTCATTGCGTCACCAAGCGCAAAGGTTTTTGGACCTTGCGATTGCTGAAAAATCCCTAGGGGTTTTACCTGGCGGCTGGATTCCCGAGGGGGTGCGTTTATTGATGAAAGGGGGTAGACTTAGGGCGAAACGGGGTGCGGGGAGAGATCGGCGAAGAATAGGTAGGACATAAAAGAGAGTTTAGACGGAGGAGTTGAGAAATATAGAAAGAAAAATGAATTCAACCCCATTTGACGTCTGGCAACCCTTCAACGAGTACCGACTTCCTTTCGTGTTCGTGGGACTTGACTTCCGGCGTCGACGGGTCGTGTATTTTTAACGGCAAAAGTAAAAGCGTCTCAGCAGGCCCCACCTTCGGCAGACTCCTCCACCCCTGGTAATATTTTCCTCGATCCTGAATAGTCCTTGGGATTGCGGTGTAACCCCTGTGCGCAGACCTCATTCAAGGGTTCCCTTTTTTTCCCCTCTGAATAAACCGCCATTTCGTACGTCGCGTCGTCTGTCGCCGAGTTTCTTCAATGAATGCCTAACGTACTATACACACTGCTACGATTGTGAATGGGGGATGATGGGAAGTCAGTTGGGGGTTGAGTCAACGGAAACGGAAGTGACGAATTTTCAAGCTCGTCTTGCGAACGTATTGAATAATCGAACGCTTAGTTATTCATTCATAACCTCAAAAATGCGTATAATATACATTCATGTAGTATATATGTATATATATTTATTTATGAACACGTAAAATGCATAAAGAAAGTGGCGGCTTTCAATTAAGGACCTTCGTAACGTATTCTTCGATCTGTGCCATGTGCTTGGCTTTGTTCTCGTTTCCTTGTTTCTCGCAAAAACACGTGTCCCTTTCCCGACTAGAGGTTGACTTGTACGACTTTTCCATAAATTCGGCGTTGAGGAGGGGGGGGGGGGGGCTTGAGGAATTTTTGAATGGGCCATATAAGTATTGGCTTCTCTTACTCCATAACGGAACGTGACGACTCGGGGTGGTCATTTTCTTAATGTCACAAGGACTTGCTTATATATATATATATTCACATTTTCCCTCTCTCTGGCTTCCCCTACTCGTGCCAGCCGCCTCGCAAGGGGGTTGTAACACACACAGGGTTGCCGCCCTCCGCTTCGAAAATCATGAATGGACCTCAGCACGTAGCTGAGCTTTGCGATCGATAGACTCCCGGCGTCCCGACCACGTCACGCCCACAGACAGGAAACGGAAAGTCTAATCTGCCCGCTTGAAACAGCCTCTACTGGAAGTTTCCTGCTCTTCGCTCCCTTTCGTCACTGCCTACTCCACCACGTGTTTCCAGCACTGGCTCCCACCTTCATTCATTAATTCACTCGTTCATTCACTTTTTCTTTTATCTCCTGATTCTGCTAAATTCGTACGTGCCCTCTGTGTTACAGATCAGCAGACAGAGCATAGACGCCTGCAAGGAATATTTCAGAGACGATCTCGTGAAGACCGACTGGCAGCTCATGGTGGAACTGAAGAAGCTCTTCCAGATCCTTTAAAGGAATACGAAGGTCGGCCATACTGTAGGAGGCGTCGTGACGGAAGAGAGGCGGCCATCTTCCACGTGGTGGTTTTTTCATTCTGAGATTGGCGCGCATGCGCGGCGTCATGCGTTTCTATGGAAAATATTTGAAGGACGGGATGGACACGGAGGAAGAGAGAAACGAAGAAGACGATTCCACGAATGAATTACTTGTGGATCTATTTCGTATAGATATGATTAATTAAGAGGGAGGAGTGAGCGAGAGAGGGGGGGGCGATTTAAACGTGCTTAATTAAGGACATTCGATACTGTTGTACGTATCATTCAATTAATGTTTGATATAAAAACTATCGTTTAGCCATTTATAATAATTGCGTTGAGTCCTTTGGTCAAATTAGAAGAAAAAAAGAAAAATGTAAGTCGAAGGCAGAACTTAAATTCTTTGGAGTTATTGCGAATGGTCTATTTGATAATGAGGGCAGGGACGTTTCAGTGCGATAAAACGGGTGGCGATTCTTTATTTAAATAAGAAAAAACTTGTAATTCACCTCGATTCTCGGCACTCGTCGTATATACGTACAATACTTAGTTCTTGTTCTTCCTTTAATTTTACTTCTCTCTCTTTCTTCCTCGAGGGAGAGAGAACGTTTCGTTAATAGGATGTATACTAGGTAGCTGGATGTCCCGTATGACCCGCGGCCGAGCTATGTTGAACATAGTATAGGCGGACGTTTTATTGAAAGTATAGCTTTGCCGCGTGACCTCACATCCGGTCTGGTCTTCTCAATCGATTGTACCAGACGTACGCGCGCGGATCAATAAATAATTATACATATTATACATAATATTATTCATACAATTATACACGCATACTGACATTGATTAATGGGAGTGGGATAATTGGAGTGAGAGGGATAGAAAGTGCGAGAGAAAAAGTGTGTGAGAGAGAGAGAGAGATGTGAGGACAAGACACGCCCCGAAATATTCATACACATATTCTTTACTGCAAGGATAACTGAATCATATAGATAAGGATGAAATCCCATAGGATTATATCTAACCTAACCTAAAGCATAACTGAATTAGAGTGCGTAAGATGCGTCGCGAGAGATATGTGTTTTTTATGTCTAAGCACTTTATAAGAGTCGAATGCGTACGGAGTTACGAGGAATAAATACAAATGAAATTTCTCTAAACATTTGTTATTTGTGAAATATTATTCATATGGACGTATGGAGATAAGCGTACTGTATGGATACGACGGTGGAGAGTCAGGGCGAAGGAAACTTTCAAAAAATCGTCGAGGTGGGTAATTGCTATTGGAAAATACAAAATAAACGGAAATTTCCAAGGATTATTTATTTATCTTTTTTTCATGGTTGAATAACAAGGATCTCCTTATCGTCGCTCTTCGTTGCACTCCATTAGGTACACTTCCTGGTGCGACTGTGAAATTATTCCACAGTAAAGTTAACCTTGAACGATGGTATGACTTTTTGGGGAAAGGAGAGAAGAGGAAAAGATAATATGGAAAATCCCAAAGGACGCTTTCGGCTAGAGTGAGGATCCTCATTTGGAAAATATAGCAGGGATACATAACGGTGTGCATGTATATATATCTGGTAAAGTATTATATACAGACTATACCAGTATCGGTAGTGTCAGAACCAATATCGATTTACCTACCTATTACTGTACCTTGAGGATTGATCCACGCTTATCAAACGGAACCCTGAGGTCAATCACCTGACTCATCAAGTGTCCCTGATAACGAGCACTGCATCGACCTAGCGCTATTAACGCTGCCATCAGATTCTCCAAGTACCCTCCAGAGGCAGTAACCCAGTGCCTACTCTCCATCCTCCTGTACGTCCAGACTTCGATTCGAATTTCATCCAGCATCCACAGAGATCAACTCCAAGACACAGCAGCTACCCTACAGACTCTATAAGAGAGTCAACTGGGGAGTTCGGGTGGGGGAATATGGTCTTACCTATTGATCGCAAAATACTCTGAGCGAATCGCAAAGTCTCTGGGGGATGAAGCTGGATGGGAGAGACTGTGGACGCCCGAGGCAGTTTCCATGAATGAAGCGGCGTCGGGACGCCTTAATGGACACACACGGAGTTCTCTTTTATCGACTTACATAAGCTGTATAAACGATTTACCAATACGACTGGTAATGAGCGTCCTCTCTCTCTCTCTCTCTCTCTCTCTCTCTCTCTCTCTCTCTCTCTCTCTCTCTCTCTCTCTCTCTCTCTCTC
>JARQTJ010000554.1:48208-59998 GCA_030142635.1 Trachelus troglodyta | reverse complement strand
ACGTTTATTCCCAACGCGTCTGGAAGTTGCACACACGCATTGCATGTGGATTTTCCCTTGTCCACATATGGCTGTTAGGGACATTGAAAACCCCTTCCCTGCTTAACGATGACTCATCAGTCCACATGATGTTTTTGATGAAACTCAAATCAGCTTCATGCTTCTGCAGCAGCCACTGGCTAAATTCGAGACGTGCAGAAAAATCACATGGCAGCAATTCTTGAACCCGCGTATACTGAAACAGGTGAAGATGTTCAGCAGTTAATGTTCTGTGCGCGGAGGTGTTACTCATGCCATCTACAGGTGCAAGTTGACGCACACTGCACGTAGTGTCTTCATTAATGCTTCCTAGAACCCTTTCTTCTGCAATAACTGATCTTGTAGTTCGAGGACGACCAGCATCGCTTCGTTGATAAGCACAAGAGCCGGTACTTTTCAGTCAATCCTTCGCCTCACGTATAGTGTTCTTCGTAGGACGTCTTCTATCGAGATATCGCGCTGTATATTCCCTAGCAGCCGCATTTTAAATATCGCTTCAAGCACCCAGAATCTTAATCATACCGCAGTATTCTGCGAATGAATATTCCATTTTTATCACAATTCTTTCACAGCTCACTTTCACACAACACCTTGTCGGGAACGCTACGTCGCGACTATATGAAAATAATTGAATGCAGCAACTTTAACGTCGGTATAGAGTGCGCATCTTACTTCATTTGTTTTGAAAAGTCAATCAAATCCGCTCCGTAAGTAGCGTCTCAATAAATAACACTGAGTGTATCATTCATTTATCAAACAATATTACATATTTTAATGCAATTCAACATTGAAAGTGTGGTAAAGCTTAAGAACGGCCGTTGGGTAGGCAGATAGTGTCGAGGTCGAGGCTTCCCTCCGTATCTGTGTCTTCCCCTTACTGGCAATCGCCGCAGTTTGAAGACCACGCCGGAGGGCACCGACTGGAGCATCGTCTGGGCTTGACGTCGCCCAACGTGATAGGAGGGTACTGGCGAGGTAGGGGCGGGTAGAGCAAAGCAGATTCCGAGCAGCAGGAGGGATTGCGCTCGATGGGATGCTTCGCACCAGCATCTCACGTTTAAGGGCGCGGGAGTTGTAACGTGGCGTTACAGAGCTGGAAGGGAGGTTCGTCTAGGAATGATTAAAAAATAAATAAATAGGACTTATCAGGTCGGACAGTGGGTTCGGTGGCACAGTGGTAAGTGCCCGACTTGGCAGTTCGAAGGTATCGGGTTCGATTCCCGATCAGAACTCCTAATCTTTCGGAAATTCCTAGTCCTCTAGCGCTCCCTGGCGGCCCTGTGGATAAATTAGTTATAGCGGGGACGAGCCGGGCACCCCGTTATAGTGTAAATAATACTTAGTGTATCATTGATTTATGGAAGAAATTTGTATACGATATTTTCATGAATTTCAACATTAATATTTTTTAATATTAACAGAATTTCAACATTAATATTTTTAATAATAGGAAATAATTGTATATTCATTCATTATGTCATGTGCTATGTCCTTTTTAATGAGGCAAAAAAAGTATTGCTTATAAAAATTATGGGGCTCGGACTTTCAATATGTACCTGTTTGGAATCAAATGAAGATCAACTTTTTGGTCGAATAGTGGGAGTGTACACGAAATACTGTCAGCCGCCTTTAGTTGAGAAACGTAAGTAATGTTAACATATATAACTTCTTCTCTGTTTCTCCAATCTAATTCGACTGTATAATTCTATCTCGTGTGTTTTTATTTATATAGATGGATCGCGAAGACATCAAATCTACAAGTCCTGGCAATACAGGCCACATGGGAGCTGCCAGACTACGAGTCCACCGCCAACGATCAGTGGACGTCGGAGCAGCTCCCGCAGTCTGATCCGTTGACTGATCACCGACCTAAAACCCGCAAGCAGCAGAATAAAGTGTGAGTAAAATTTTCATTATAAAAAAAATGAAAATTGCAAGCGTGACCTACTAATTTACTAATATTACTTCATGTTTCAGTTTCTGTATGTCCCAAGCTACAAGAAATAGGAAGAGAGAAGAGGAGGGTAAGGGGAAAGAGAGGAGAATAGGAAGCGCCAACAATGTTGAAAGGGGAGGCCAGGGCTGCGGTTGTGATAAGGGCAATGGCCGGGTAGGCGGCCGTAGGCAGCGAAATGAGGTAGTGAATAACTACTACAATTCACACCGATTTAGCATATTTTTAATGTGGTAGTGATTCATAGATCATCGATTTAAGTCAGTGGTAATCACTGTACGCGAAAGATCAATGTAGATCAGTTTTAGATCCATCCAGCAGACTGAATTTATCCTTCGTAAACCTGAATAGTTTTACCACATCTAACAATTTTGACTGTAGACATTCAGTGATAATGTCAGAATTGTTATTTCAATTCCCAAATTCCTCGTCGAAGTCCATTCCTTTTCCTGACTACCAGCGTACGCATCATATTCCCAGGACTCTTCATCTCTTGAATATTCCTTCCTTAAGAAATGGGTGTTCCATCGACACATTCAGAATACGCTGCACTCATTGATAATAAAATGTCTTACTGTATTGTTTATATTCGAAATAAATCTTGGTAAATAATATTTCTTGAAACTTTATTGAAATATCTTTAACCTTGCAATAATAACATTAATTGTAAAGTCAAGCTAGGGAACCATAGAAGGTATTTGATATTGACAGAGTATGGGGTCTGAGAGAGAATAATACGTGTAACGCTTTTAATAGATTCTTTTTAGGTGTTGACCTTACGCAGCCCAGGTAAAGAAATGAGAAAGACGACTATCCAAGTTTCTGTTACAACGTTTCGATCCTTACTGGGATCCTCTTCATGTAAATTTTATTGATTGATAAAAATGTGTAACATAATGTGGAGTCAATAGTCAGATTGTGTAAAATGAGAAGGACAACGTATTATGCGTTCTCAGACATCCATATACCAAAAAGATTAGCCAAATGAAAAAGGAGGCCATATTTGGTCCATTTATAGAACCTTGCTAATGGAAGAGAGAGAAATGAGACACAGAAAGCGAAAGAAAGGAGACTTGAGTGAGAAACGGTAGAATAACCAGTCATCCGTAACGATAAGCCGTAGGTGTCACACGCTTTTATCGTCTACGCCAAATTGCGTAATACTTGTAGGATACATATTTCGTATTTACCTACTACAAAAGATTTGTATTATATCTTACAGGGAATGTAAATTCTTAAGGAATATGCTTTATATATTATAAGGTCTATTATAAATTATAATTATAAGGTCATCAATTGCATTAGAATTTTATTTCGATTCGTCAACGGGATGTAGCACGAATCGCTGGAGATCAATGGAAGAAAAACGAGATCAGGATAATCTACGTAAGACGTCACAGAGATATCTGTGCAAGTCAAATGGTATTATCATAGGACATTGCGGTTTTCAGTCAGTGCTCGAGTGTTCAACTGAGAACTTCTGTTCTCAGCGAGTAACATCCAATAGGCATGTCTTCAGCTGACGTCACCCTGTGCGAAGTCACCGAGAAACAAAAGCGAGGGAAGAAAACTCAGAGTTCGTAGGTGCCTACGATTCTCTTGTTGCCTCGCTCTGATTGGTGAACTTTGACCTGATCTCATTTAAAAACTATGATCTTTCGAAGAAAAGGAAAGTCATTTTCGTGATCAATGGTGTCTCCCGAACACCGCCATACCCCGTTGGTCAGGTAATTTTGGAACACCCTGTATAAGATTGTAGAGTCATCGCTAGATTTTAGAGTTTTCGTTTGTTGTTTTCTTGGGTCTAGTCCATAATTGGTAGCGAGTAAACCAAGTGTTATTAATCCTGTATTAAGCATTCTCATTAGCATTCCAGGGCAGGCGTATAGATAATTGTCTTCATCTATTTAACCTCTGATTTTTTATATCGATTCTTGTGTTAGTTTGTTGAATCTTTCTATTTTTGTGTTCTTCCAATCCAATCTGTTGTAGCAATTCGCTCCAATAAGCTATTGGACCTACACCCATCGGTATTCTTTTCAATGCCATTATCAGGTGTCCGGAAACTGCTATTCCTTTAAATAACTTGCCTAATTCACTAGGAGATTGTATATCTATTTTTTCTCTTATTCTTTCGTCAAAGAAAACTATATACATCATTGCAAACACTCCTGGTGACAAACATTCGTTCCATTTGGTGGCATATTTAGTTCCTTGTATTTCCACCATGGAGTCACTGTTTTGTATGTTGGCCTCTCGTGAGTTATTTATTATTTTTGCTTTCTTTTCTTCTCCTCCTACAGAAATGATGGAGCCTTGAACAAGTTTTCACAATTCTAGATGAAACTCTTCTATGATGTATAAGAACATTCTTAGTATTACATTTGCTGAAGCAAGTCACTCTCCTGTAGTGTAAACAGACTCCAAAATTTAAAACTGGATTTTGTAAGTAAAGTAAACTTTAAGGAATTGGACAATAGACTCTCACTAGCAGCACTACTAAAAAGAGATGAACAAAACAACCTAAAATTGAGATGCAAAAATACCAATCGATCAATTAACAAACAATTTAAAACTAATAAGTGGATTTTTTTTGGCCAAAAAGTTGTGAGGGTGTACCGCCAAAAATAATGACATTTTCATTTCTAACTAGTGCCATACTAAATTTCTACGAACAAATTTCGCTATCTATTCCGCGCAGACAAATTCATACCAGTCAATAAATACAGTCGTACAATCCGATACAATTTCCCCATTTCCGAATTCACTAAATACTTTCGCACGCTTCGATACAATTTCGACATTTCAAAAATCCAGACATACTTTCGAACAATTCGCTATAATTTTCCACTACATATAATCTCAATAGAAGAGTCAATTCTAACGATAACGCGAATTAATCGCGACACTTCGAAAACACGATCTCAAGGACCTTTTCGTGTCTCTCGGCAACACGTTGCTCACTTGGACGCGATACAATGTATTTCGGAGATCAAACACTCAACTATTGCCGAGAAAACCAATCATTCAAACACGATACAAGGTTGTTTGCATGGTGTCACTCCACACCTCCGTCAACCTCAGTAGAAGGAGAAGACACTATAATACTTCACTTGCCTGGGTTCTCGGTTCAGCCTTTGTATGAATCTAGTGGGCCGTGAAAACTAGATTCGAAGCGGAAACGTTGGTATCAGCGACGTACGGCTTCTCGGGTAGGTCGAATAGACGTTAAGGGTCGTGTACGTTCACTTCCTCCTAAGTTTAGGACCCATGTAGGAATTGCCAACGCTTACAACAGGCCCAAGCCTTGGCCAATATATGTTTATTGATAATTGGCCAAGCGTAACTCGCCTATGTTGGGCCGTAATTGGGTTAGTATTGATCACCAGTATTGTTATTTTGTTAGTAATTGCCAGAATCCAACCAACACTAGGCCGATGTACTACTACCATCGATAGGCCGGATATAGGCTACTAACTGTGGGCCATCATTGGTTGCCTATCATATACCAGCGTTATTTATTGTTTATATTTGCCATTTTTAAACCGATACTGGCCAATGTCCTACTGCGAATAATTGGCCAAATAGGAAGAGTAAAATTACATATGTATATGACCAGAGTCCCTAAGCAACACAAAAGTATACGAGAAGCACCAGAGAGCACTAGTTCGCTGCCGCGCCACCAGATGGCCACTGCAACTCGCAAGGGACTCTAGCAAGCAGAATCGGAGGACCTTGAGAATAATTAGTCCTCCTATGGTGCTGTTGCTTCAATGCGATTTCGACATTATTCTTGAATAACCTGGTATTGTATTCAGCATCTCTTATCCGTGAGATTCATTTTTTAGACCATACTGTCAGTTGAGAGGACTCTGTGGTTTTGTTTCGATTACAGCAACCAATCCAGTATTCTCCGCCCGAGCATAGAATCCAGTTTCTGTACGGGCTGTGGGTCATTATTCATCGCAAATTATTTATCATTATTATTTATTTTTTTATATTTGCCATTAATAATATTTTTTATATTTGCCATAATATACGGTTGAAAATCATAGGCGTAGTACCGTCTAACGATTTTGGGCCAATATTGCATTCATTAATGGGCCAATATTATTTTCATTTATTGGCCAACATTGGTAATCAGTGCAGGGCCCAAGTTATCATCCGACTCTTAACCATGGCTAGGCCAGTCATGATTGTTGTTATCGAGCCATTACTGGAAAAATGGCCACCGATGCTGGCCCAATATTAGGCCTGCTGTACTTTCCTACATGGGGAGTTAAGCAATTATATCGAATTATTTCTCCTCTGAATATCCTCATTCCTTACAGAAACGTCGATTTTAGTTTTATTCGAGTCGTCTCATCAGCCGGCAGGAATGGAAGCTGTCCTAGCGAAGATTGTGTACTGTAGCAAACAGCGAACCATTAAGGGAGCTGTGCCGGGTCCCGCAGTGGAGCTACAGCAAACCTTAAAGGAAACTGCGCCAAGTAGGTAGAGAGAGTAACAGCCGTATTCATAGTCGTTCCTTGAGGAATAAGGATCCCTTGTTCCTCGTTTCGCGTTTCATAGACCTTCCTTTACAGAACAAGGAGCCTTATTGGCTTCCTTATTTCAAGGGAGGTCTCGAGCTTCCTTGAGGAAACCTTCTGCTCTGTGATTGGCTGTTTCGTTTGATATGCTAGCGCCACAAGCGGCCGAGTTAGCAACTAGCCCAAGCAGCAAAGGTGTAACTTGGCTTGGCTTGGTTTGGTTTGGCTCGGCATCAATGCAAAGTTTGGAGTGTATCACGGCCGACATTGTAACTTAAAAAAAAACAGTTGGAACTACGTAAAAATTCGTACACCAGCTTCCATACCTATTGAACTATAAGTATAATTATTGTATATAATCGGCAACGAATTTTTAAATAATTCTGATAATGAGTTTGACGATGAATTTAAGGAACGAGTGGATAGTTTCCGATGGCAGCTAGCCAAAAAGTATATTCGGGATTTTGAAAATCCTATCGAATTGTACGAAGATGTTCCTTTTCAAAAAAGATATAGATTTAGCAAAGGAGCCGTGGTCGAACTTTTATTGCCTTTGGTAAATGCGCAATTAAAAAAACTGAATAATCGTGGATTGCCAGTTTCTCCATTGATACAGCTCCTAATAACACTGCGTTTTTATGCAACAAACAGTTTTCAGGTTTGTAAATGTTTTTTTTGTACAATGTTACATGACATTGCATTATCAATTTTTTATTTATTTGTGTTTTGTGTTCATCGTAGATTGTTAATGGGGATTTACGAGGATACAGTCAAGCATCTGTATCACGAATCGTGGCTCGAGTTTCAAGAATTTTGGCATTGCACTCAAATGAACATATCAATTTTTCTACTGAATATGTACGTTCAAGTTACAAAAACAAATTTTATGCAATGGTAAACTTCCCATATGTAATTGGATGTATCGATTGCACCCATATACGAATTGGAAACCCTGGTGGAAATAATGGAGAGAAGTATTTCGAAATCGAAAAGGGTGGTTTTCGCTAAATGTACAGGTAAATTTTTTAATGCTGTATTTTTGTTACATATGTATTTAGTTTATTGAATGACTTCATGAAAGCTTAATAATTAATTATTCTTATAGGTTGTGTCCAGTCCCAACCGAGAAATTCTTGACATAGTTGTTCGACACCCTGGTTCAACTCACGATGCAGTGATATTTGATCGCAGTGGCCTGCGCTGTCGATTGGAGCTACGACAACTTGATGGAATTCTGCTCGGTGATAGTGGGTATGCATGTCGCAGTTACCTATTGACACCTGTTTTGAGGCCTCAAACGAATGCTGAAGAGCAATATAATATTGCCCATAAAAAACACGAGTTATTGTTGAACAACTGTTTGGAGTGTGGAAACGTCGACTTCCGTGTCTGCATTATGGCCTACGAACAAAACTAAGTACAACTGTGGCAATCATTTGTGCAACCGCTGTTTTGCACAACCTATGTATACGGCATAATCTGAACGAAATGTTTGGAGAGGAATTCAACGAGCATGCGTTCGAAAACGATTACAGTCCTGAGCAAAATGGTATAGGATTTGCTCACAGGAATGCTTTTATTTTAAGACATTTTTCATAGATCTGTTGCACCTAGGACATAGTTTTATGCCTGCAAAATGTATACTTATTTGGCACCACTAACTGTACATATAGAATTGTATATAATAAAAAATACTTTTTACTTAAAATATGTTTATATTTATTTAATTATGAAATTATATAAAAATAATTAGATTTAACTTCTTTCCAATTAACTTTGAATGAGGTCTTCTTCTTGTTTCATCAGTTTCAGAATTGCTATCTTCTCTTCTGCTTCAGCGATTTTCATTCTTTTTGCGTGAAGCTCTCGCTGCTGCTCAATTGCTTCTCGCAGTCGTATGAGCCTTAACTCTTTTTCACAACGAATGTTCTGAAAAGCAATTCGTTAGTTTAATTACAATGTGAATAACGTTGTTCGTAAAACAACTGCCTTTATTGAAAGTGAATAGATAATTAAGAATGATCATGCAACGTTATTCAGATACAATGTTTACTTTACCAGCAATGTATTTGATATCAGCAAACTTTCATTGATATTCCTGATCTTATTATTGCATATTATCCTATTTCACAAGCTTTCTTTTTACCTCTAGGGTTTGATGACTCGATATTCCTCTTGTCTTCGTTGATTCTGCAGGGTGCAAAGAGTTTGGCTCGAGACTATGGTCCTCCAGATAAGACACATCATCTGTCTCATTATAAAATTGTTCCTCCTGATCTTCAGAAGGTAAGCTTTTGATCATTGAACAGCCAGGCCCCATGTTATCTGTAAACGTAAAAAATGTTTTTTTCTACCACCATAGAAGAATGGTAACAATTGTTTATTTATATAGTAATTACATTCTCTTTCGAATGCAGCTGTGCTGTCAAATGGGCAGTTGATTTCCACATCAATGTTTTGACTTGCTGTATCAATAAAATCCATAACTGGATCAACTTGTTGTACAGGTGCGGATCCCCCACCAGTCATAAGACGTTGATGTTTCATTATTGTTGTCAGCTTTCGTTTCCTTCAATGTTTTTTGATAAAACAATTATAAGAATAAATCACAAGATTAAAATACGTATGTGTAGCCAAGTTAAGGCCCCTTTCTCTTATAAGGGAATGTGTGCAGGGGCCCTTAACATGAATTGTATAAAACAAAGAGAATGGCAGTGAATTTTGAATTAGAGCAAAATCATGCAATAACTCGATTAACTATGAACAAAGTAGTCATTACTTACTTTTGCTTAAGATTGTCCCAGCACTTCTTTAACTGTTTACTAGTACGTGGTGTACACCCTTCACTCATGAACTTTTTCGTGATCCGTTCCCAGGCGTCGGCTTTTGCTTTCAAATCAACAGCACCTGTTTTCTTGCAGTCAATAATACTTTCCTCTGATATTAGCTGAGCTAATAACAGTCTTTCACGGTCAGTATAATGAACACATTTCTCCTGATCCATTATTCGCGACGATTTTTTCGTAACTGGAGTCGAAAGTGAAGCGGTTTGAATTAGTTCCAAATATAGCTGAGGGGCGCTTCTGTCTACGGTCCCGCCCAGTCCTGCCACCATAGGCAATTATATGTCCCTAAATATACCGTCCTTCTGGAAGGAAGAGCCGAGGTGTGACTGTGAAACATAGACGCCTTGGAGATTGAAGGAAGCCTTCATCAAGGCGTCCTTCATCCTTGAGATAAGGACGGACTATGAATACGGCTGTAAGCCTTAGGCTACTCTAGGATGGGCAGTTATTGAAAGTCGAGTGGAGCTAACGGCGGACCTTGCTGGCCACCGCGCCGGATCCTTCAACGAATTAGCAGTTTGTTCTCAGGAAACTGCTCGGATGGTGTAAATTTGAGTTGCTCGCCTGATAAGGGACTACGCCTCGGTTCAACCTGCTGGTCCTGGGAACGAACTCATTTCAGTAATCGAAGTCTTCTAAAGGATCTTCTGATCCTGGAAGATGGAGATGGTTACCGGATTGGAACTCAGTAAGTTATAATAGACTCTAAGTCAATTAAATGAAATCACGTGAGTCTTTTTCAGGGGACGTAAGCGAACTGTTCTATTCGGGTCTCCTCGTTGCTCCGGGAGCCTTCTCGTCCCTCCTTTTTTTTACCCCTTCCAGTAATGCAATCGTTCTAGAACGTTCAGTTTGTTGTACATAGATCTTTACATATGTATAGTATACATAAATTATTATTTATTTATGTTCTTTATGTTCTTTAAGGATCTCCTTCTTGCTAAATATTTCATTTTGATTTTCTTTAAGTCTCTTCGTATACGTACTGATAAAAATCATTGCGTATTTCCTATATTATATAAAATTTTGCGTTCCATCTTCAAAAGTATACTCCAAATTAGTCTATACACAATAGCAAATAATAATAAATTATATTAAATATAAATCCGGTCAAAATCGAACACACATGTACTTTCCACAAAACTCTTATACTCTTATACACTCTTGTTTATCATTCGTCTTATTTATTCCACTGAACTACTTTACCGTTTTCATTCAATCAATAATATAACTTTTTATATTCCTAAAATCGTCCACTATTTATTTATTAAATTATCATCACAATCGCAACCGCGATCATCATAACCCCGATCTGTCAAACCGATGCCATAAACTGCGTTCAATATGAAGCAGAAACTTTACACATAGATGTTGACGACACCGACAGCCAATGAGCACTTCGGAAAAGCTACAACAATGCTACAACCGAAACTTCGATAAAAACCTGACATGGCTTTTACTTTCTCATCACATACAAAGTATGTAAGAAAGTATTGCAATCCAAAAAAAATCGACTCCCAGGTTTTGATAGAAATACATGTTTTGAGGATCCTAGACTCCAAAAATTGCGTTCACTTATTTCTGTCTGCCTGCCTGTCTGTCTGTGGTAAATTCTGTCCGAAAACACATTAACTTTCCAATGAGGCTACGGATCACAATGAAATTCGTTTTGTGTCTTCTGTGTATAAAATGTAGTTTTGGTATGGTAATTGACACCAAAACGCCAATCCGTTCTGGCATTTTACCTGAAATGTGAAAAATAAAAAAAATTACCGATTAAAAAATTACTATACTCTAGTCTGCGGTGTACAGACATTTTTTTACCAGTTTTATGAGTGCCAATAGAAAAGTCTCCTCAGTATACGTCAATATCTAGACGTAGATGCCATAGATATAACTCGATAAAAAACTTACTAAACTAAAAGAATTCCCTATTTCAACTCTACATCACTCAATTCTTAACATCAAGTAATTTCACAACCGTAACTTGATGCCAGAAACAATCGTGATGAGAAAGTCACGTGTTGCAATCACACCAGTAGCAGCTTTTTTCAAGAAAGGACTAGGGCAACACGCGCGCTCCCGCGCGCGGCTAAATGTCTGTTTGCGCTGTAACGCTCTGAAAAGAACTATATTATCACACTGTACACTGAACCCCAAAAATGGTGACAACGGTGGACGCCGTGCGGTGAGGTAAGAGAGGAGGATTGGGCGGCGCTCTCCTATCTCGGCCTGTGCGTGCGACGTAGAAAGCACTACGGTGCGAGCGAGACGCCAGAGCGTCGCTCGGTGCGTCCTTGTTGCACAGCACGAGTGTAAACGAGACGCCAGCAAGGCCCCTTATGCGCAATAAGGAGCTTGGTGGGGGACTGCTCGTGTTCGCAGGCAAGCTTTCCCTCTCTCTCTCAGACTAACGCTC
>JARQTJ010000554.1:28527-40627 GCA_030142635.1 Trachelus troglodyta | reverse complement strand
AACCAATACTTTGTTTTTTAGCTTCTACTTAGTGATACAGTCACAGTATCACAACCGACTGTATCAAGAATTGTTTTTTGAGTTAGTGCATTGCTTGCCAGCTTGTTAAATCAGTATATAAAAATGCCAAGTATTCAAGAATCACGAAATGAAAATCGGTGGCTATTTAAAAAACTAGGACAGGGCAATGGAGCTATTGGGCTTCCTGGTATCGATGGAGCAATTGACTGTACCCACATACGTCTAGTAGATACACGTTTTCAAGACATTAGTGAAATATACAGGAATAGAAAGGGATATTTCTCTCTAAATGTACAAGTACGTTACCTCATTCTATTGTATTCTAAAAGTTATCAAATAAAATATTTTTTTGATTAAAGTATGTAAGTGAATGACTATTGCATACACATTATTTTACTATAAAAATTAAATGGATAGTCATTGATGCTACAGTTCTTAATACTGACATTTTTGTGTAGACTATTGTTGGGCCTCGAATGGAGTTTTTGGACATCGTACCAGAGTGGCCCGGTAGCGAGCATGATAGTAGAATCTTCCAAAATTCAAGAATCTATATGAAATATGCTAATGCTGAGCTCAATGGTATATTGCTAGGAGATGCTGGATATCCATGTCTACCTTTTTTATTAACACCGATTGAAAATCCTATAACCGATGAACCGATGTGGTAAGAATTTTATTAGTCTTCAATTTCTATATTTTACATAATACTTTTAATATTGTTTTATGTGTACAGCTACAATAATATACATGGTAGAACAAGACGAATCGTAGAAAGGACTTATGGTGTTTGGAAACGGCGATTTCCTTGCTTAGCACGAGGACTAACAACTAAACTCCTCTGTTCAACAACAATCGTTGTGGCCTGTGCTGTGTTGCATAATATGTCATTAATATTTAGCGACATATTGCCAGAAGATGATGAATCTTTTGTGGAAGAGGAAGAACCCAATAATCAACCTCATTGGCAACCTATGGATGGTCTTGCTGCTCGTGACGCCATGATTGAACGTTTATTTCATTGAGCATAAGTATTATAAAGGTTGTGATTTTAAGTAAGATCTCTCAAATTTTTAATTGTAATCAATTCCAGAATTTTAAATAGAAACTCCTGTTTTTTTTATATATATCAGTTTATTGTGTAATATATAAATACTGTAAATAAAAGAACATCACTCATAATTTTTCTATCTCTTTTTTTAACAATAATTCTGCTAATTGTGCCGTAGCTGTGGCGGCACGTATCTCCAAAGCATATTTCGTTTTAGCATGTTCATATGCTAAATCATGCAATACCTTCTGGTTTTGCTTATGCAACGTAGCCAAATCCTCTTCCTGCTCGGTAATACGTTTTATACGTGCTGTTCTAAGTTCCTGCAGGTTGTATATCCGGTTGTAGGCTTTGTCCTTTGTACTCTTTTTTGTCTTTGATGCTTTACAAAGAAAATGAAATAAAAAAAGTTAGTATTACATAATAGAATGTAGACAATATTTTTAGATAATAAAGAAACACATTAAATATACACAAAAATTAATGAAGTGCAGTAGCTAAATTGAATTTTTTCAATCATTTCAAAGTACAGTATTCTGAATAAAATTGCGTGCTAAGACGCAATATTCAAGATCGGTGGTAGTATTTTATCACAGATATATGTGTATCATAAAATTCCTATGGTTTAATACCATTTGAATGAATTGTGCCTATGTTGCTGCTACCAGCATGTGACGTGCCCTCAGAATCTGGGTTTACGACTGTAGCTTCTAACGGTATTGTGGCATCAAGGAGTTCATCAGTGATTAATTCATCATTAATTTCAAATTGTGAGTCTTGCATAATTATATCAATATTCTCGTTATTTAGAATCTGTTGACGTCGGTCTAAGAAAAACATAAGCATGATCAATAAAAAAAATGATATCCAATAAATGTTTTGCAACTAGTTATTTAGAATATATATAATAATACTGTTACCATGAACAACCTCTTCTGGCATATTAGACGAAAATAGAATTGGGGCATTTTTCATTAAATTACGAGCTATGAGAGCAACATCAGGATCAATGATGGCCAGTGGAACTGCAGGAAAGTAACACTCCAGTAACAAACCAAGATTGTCTCTCCTTTGTTAGTGCATCTCTCTGTGTTTGCTTTAAGTTAGTCCACAGTTTTTTCAGCTGTTGCACAGTTCTCTATTGAATAATTGATTATATTAAAAATATAATTTTAGTACTTGTCAAGAGACATGCACGAATACATCAATGTAATGTTATTAATAAAATTAATAATTACTTCTTGCATGACTAAAGATGAGAGATTGAATTCTTTTTCGATTTCCCCCCATGCCATCTCTTTATCTTCTAATGTCGTTAAATCACTTTTCTTAATTTCTATAACATCCTTATATTTTTTTAGTATTTCCAAAAATAGTTTTTTTTCAGTACTTGTGTAATGTTTATGCTTGCTGTATTTTGGTCCTTCACTTCTATTTTGCGACATTTTTTTTTTATTTCACAAAACTAAAAATCTGATTAGGTACCGAAACAAACGAAGAATCAAATGAAGGCACGAAAATAAAGACCATTATTCACATAGATATTAGATGGGTAGGCCCCTACAAGATTTTCCCTCCATCTTATGAGAATCTCAGTGTCCTATTGGTGGCTCTGGCAGGAATATTCCGAATATTGCCGAACGTTAAATAAGATCATCTTGAGCTTTGCCTTCGTCAAGACGATCTTGAATAAAATAAGGTGTCCCTTTCAAGCAACTTCTTCGAAAAGACTGTCTTATTTTCCAACTATGAATTCATAGTATCTTAAGACAATCTTAATCAAATAAGACAGTCTTCATCAAGTCGGCCTTCAGCGTCACCTTGAGACCCGACTATGAATACTCGACCAATCAAAAACATGGGTACGGTTCGACGGCCCTCCGCTTGGTGGTGCGTTTACTCCAAAATAAAATTGGTTTCAAGAATATCGGCCCATTGGCAATCTCCCTATTCATCTCTGCTGCTACCATCTACGTATGCGTTGTTTTCGAGGTAAGCTGCGCGGATGTCACCTTTTCACGTGAAAATCCGTGTCGAGTTTCCTCACGCGAGTAGTCTCGATTTTCACGAGGTGAGATTGATCGTAATTGGGTGAGTCTCTCACATTCGTCATTTTCACCCAATCGGAGAACCGTGATAGGCCCCAAGAGGTACCTCTTGTTTTTGTCGACGACTGAATCGATAAATTCGATAGTATCGAGAGTTTTTTTTGTTACCTCGAAACAACGTGATAGCAAATATCATTCGATGGTAGATTAAAATGTTATTAGTCATCCGATTGTGTTTATGAGTAAATAGCAACTGGATGGATAAGGAAAATCAAGACGTAATTCTGTGACTGTGTACGGAGGGTGCATTGTTTTTACGTTTTTTTCCAAATTCTTTTGAAAATGGGACTTTTTTCTAATTCTTCTCCATTTGATGCTGATGTTGGTAAGTGAGACTACCCCTCCCTAGTCTTAATTCGTTTATGAGAATATGATGTTCGCTTGTTGTAATTTCTCTTTCACTGCTGAAAAAATGTACATAATTTTTTTATAGAATCATTATTCTTTATTAGTAAGACTGATTAACAAAACATTGATCGTTAAATGTTGAACCATTTCATATTTACTGTCCATTGTTACTTCATTTACATTAGTGTTAATATTTGAACTAATGTTTTTATTATCGTGTAATATTTATTACGTATATATATTTTCTAGTTTTTTCCTTATTGAAAATTTAGATTGCAATTCCTTACTTGATTACCAAATATAATTATTATAAAAGATAGAATTTTCTTATAAAAATATACATTCACAGAAAAGCATACAATATTTTAAGTTCTATTTGATTAGAGTTCAACCGAATTGACTGTAGATTATATTTTATTTGAAAAAAAAATGTACCAATATACACATTGCTATATATTGGAGATACTAAGATACGAATCTGTTTGAATTATAACTTTCAGAGACTCTAAATTATATTAATTAGATAAAACATTTGTATTTATTAAATAGCATTTTTTATTTACCTTTTAAAATCAGGTAAACTGCAGCATACCATTCCTTCTTGAAGAGCTTGATGTAAGAAAATTAAATAATCCACAGCTAACTTCAAGAAGGAATTGTATTCTGCAGTTTAATCTAAAGTGATTTCATTAATAATTTTTCTATGTAGAAAAGGCAACTAATGAAAAAAATACATCTGAAGAATGGGGACTAATTATGGATATTTGTGATAAAGTTGGAAACTCTACGCAGAATGCTAAGGACTGTTTAAGATCAATTGTGAAGAGACTAAATGCCCAAGATCCTCATATTGTGATACAAGCTGTGACTGTTAGTATTTCAAAATTAATAATAATGAAATTTTATTCTTTAGGGCTAGGCAAATAAAATGCACAAACTGAAGTTAGCTTGTTTATTTTATTTTTTTAAAGTCAATTTCAGTTAGTGTTTTTTACTGAACAGCCTCTTGTAATTATAATATGAAATAAAAGCCATATATGAAAAATGTTTTAATAATCATTTGTTAAATTTCACAGTTATTAGATGCTTGCTCCAGCAATTGTGGAAAGACGTTTCATTTGGAAATTGCATCACGAGATTTTGAAGGAGAGCTTCGAAAACTGATTAATCGTTCTCAACCAAGAATTTCAGAAAAATTAAGAGCACTTCTGAAAAAGTGGGCTGAAAATGATTTTAAGGCAGATCCCCAATTAAATTTAATTCCTAGTTTATACAATAAACTGAAGAGTGAAGGTGTAGACTTCTCATCCCTAACAGAGATGGTAAGTTGCTTTTACTTTTGGTTATCATACAGCGTGTTCTATTTTAATCTTTCCAGTTAGTTATCTGAGAAATTATTGATAATTCACAAAAATGTTTCAGATGAAATGAGAAAAAGTTTGAGAGGTCATACTTTAGCCATTTTATTTTTTTTCTAGGTGGCTGTGCCAAAAATGTATGAATATACTTCATATCATTTCTTATAAGATCCTAGGTTTAATTTCAGAGTTCATTAAAGTTCAGACTTGTATAACTCGAGAACGGTTTTAGCTACAGCCCCCAAACTTTGCAGGCATATGCAGCTCTATAATACCTTCATTGGCTATAGTTTTCATCATGATTCAAACTGCGGTTCGGATGTTATGTCGTTTTCAAATTCCCCAAAAAAGGACGTTATCACTGTAACGATCGCAAATTTTGTAATAATCGTCTAAATAGTTCTTGAGAAAGAGATTTGTATCCACGGTTGGTTGGAATTGCATTGGGGCCGAATCTATCAAGAAGTTTTGATTTTGTGATATTTCGAATTTTTTGAAAAATTAAATTTATCAATATAATTCCCGTCAATTTTGACTGATTGAGCTTCAATTTTCTAAAAGTATAGAACATCATATAGCCGTGATATGTCTCAAATTTGGCGAAGATCGGCAAAACGGATCTGGTTATACATATATTCTAGTTTTTGATTTCAGCCAATTCAAAAATATTAGGCCCGAATAGATCATGCAAGAGATTTATCCTTATATGCGTTCTCTACAGTATGAAGTAGCCCAAGTTGTGAGAGGCATGGGGATTCACGTTAAACAAGCCGCAAGTTGAAACTTGTAATTTGTTTCCTCCGAATCGTAAGTAGTGTATGAAGTCGCTATATGAGGAAGCCAAGAATTTAAATTTTGCAATTTGCTTTCTCTGAATCGTCGGTAGTAGGTGAAGATTCATCTATGAGGAAGCCAAAGATTACAAAAAAATGAAAATGCTTCCTTATATAGGGACTTTGTACACTACTTACGATTCGGAGGAAGCAAATTGCAAGTTTCAACTTGCGGCTTGCTTAAATATTTTTCAGCTTATTTATGTTCGTAACCTTACATAACTTTGAGTAATTATGGTTTTTGTATTCAAGATTTGAGATTGACTACAATCCTACATATTCGAAAATGGGTACTTCCTTTTAAAAACGTGGTGATCGTCATCATTTCTTCTTGACGTCTCCAACTAGAAAAAAAAAAAAACATCAAAATAGCCAAAATATTATACGTCAACCTCGAAAATTCTTTTTTCATCTGAGATATTTTTGTGTATCACCCATAACTTCGGTAATAATCGACTGGAAAGATTAAGATTGGACACCTTGTATAGTGATTTTAACAAGGGGTCGATTGGTTAGGGACGTTTCTTGACGTGTTTATTTACTAGCGAGTTTATCCTATTATGGAATTGGGTATAATATATTTCATATAAACCAAATATCATACACTAAATTTACACATGGGTTTTAGAAAGGATTAAACAATTACGTTGGATTATTCTTTTCAAACTTACTCATAGAGAATAGGAATTTGATTTTGACATTTACATTGTAATAATACTCTGTTATGTAATACCTTACAGCCAAAGCAAGTGGCTGCGATAAGCAGAGACCCTAATGTTGTTACAAATTCCCAAGAAGAAGAAGATATTGCTAAAGGTATTATAATTGTGATTTTTGTTTTAGTTTAAAACTAAGATTTAATATTCTGTCGAATAACATTTTTATTTACAAATTAAATCCGTCTGTTAGCAATTGAATTATCTCTGAAAGAAAACAAGCAACAATATCATCAATCAACGACGTTGCATAGCTCTCCAACCGCAAAGAAAAATACCAGCTTATATCCAAGTGTAAGCTTACCTTTGGATGCTTCAAATAATCCGGAGGGTAGGAAAGTTCGAGCTCTTTATGATTTTGAGGCTGCAGAGGACAATGAATTGACGTTTTTAGCTGGAGAGATAAGTAAGTAATTATTTTTGATAGTAGTTATATATTAATTACTTTTCTTACAATAGTATATTTTACATGTTATATGTATACAGGATGTCCCACTTTAAGTGATATACCAAAACTTCTCGAAAATTAGGTTAGATATAATAGTGTTTCAAATAAAAGTTGTATGGTTTCAAGGAGTGAAAAAAAAATGAGACTGTTATTGCATCTATGAGCTACTCTCTTTCAAGAAAATTTAATAATTGTTATAGTGGACATTCTGACATGTCCAGTCATATGCATCTGAATGTCTCCGTCGCATCCGGAGCATAAAATATTGGCTTCTTAATAATAAACCTTTTTTACGCTTCATAAATTGTCAACTGCCAAAGTAGTTGTAGCAGTTCTATTATTTTTAAATTAAAATTTGTTTATTAGTGTCATTTTTTTACATAAGATTTTATGATATTTAACGTATCATACGGTGGAAAATATTTTCATTTGCGTTAATGCACCGTTGCAGCTATACACAAATGTGTATTGAAATCAACATACAACATAGAGAAACAATCCGTGACTTAAGTCAAGTCAAGAGAAGCAATCCATGTCTTAAATCAAGTCTCTGCCTTGTATTAAAATCAGTAAAAATTGGACGCGTAACTAATGTGGTCCGAGAAATATACTCTGTCAACCAAATCTCTGATTACATTTCAAATGATATTGTGGCTCTTCTTGTGCTTGGGGGAAAGTCGCCATGTCTATCGAGCAATCTCTCGATTGTATTGCACAAGATTCCCTGGGTCTCCCAATTTAACAACGCCGGCTTTTTGTTTACGGGGATTTCTAAAGAAAATTATTTTTATCCAAGAACCAACTACAAAATAATATACGAAGTAACACATAATTAACGTTTGGTAATTTCAAGAATGGCTGCGGCGGTGCATTAACGCAAATAAGAATATTATCTACCATACGATACATTATAAATATTTAACAATGTGTTACATAGGCCGTAGGGGCTAGCGAGGCCTTTAAATTTTATAACGAAAGTTTAGAGGTAATCAAAAGAAAAGGAACGACCAGAGGTAACGTGAATAAATTTTGAGTGAATTCCAAGCGGTAAGAATACACTCAATGGTGGGTTTGCTGCTCATTTAAGGTGTTGAAACACGCCTTCATATTCCAACGTGGAGTGATATTCCCTGAAATGCTTATGCATGGGTAATAGATATTTCAAGGAAATTTGAATTTACGATATATTGTTACAAATAAATTCATACGTTTCAATAAATGATTGTTTACAGTATTTTAGTTATGGGAAATTTGGGGTAGAGATTGTGATATTGAATTCCAAAACTTGACTCTATGTGAGGTTAAGGCGATAAGAAATTTTGTGGAACAGAAAATATCTACTATATGCGTTACTTGATTTGGAAAAGAGTAGTCTATGCAGTTCAATTTTGCCCGGTAACCGATCCAGCTTGTTACCCAGGGTATATAATAACGAATCCGTACCTAGGCCAGATTGCGAATATTACACCGGATCTAATACTCTAACAGTTAAAGTTACGAGTGATAATGTGCAGTGCGATCTTTCACACGTGAAGCTGAACGATTTTCTGAGCCCCAGTATCATGACTTCGACTGCTTTTATGGTCATTTTTCGCTGATGCTCTTAGGTATTACTAGGACCTTAGGAATGCAGTTAACTAAACAGCTGGGTAGGTGACGCGGGCAATGCACTTGGCAACGCGCTGAGCCTGCAATTCTATTGACTGTTGGCTATGTTATTCTGTTTCGAAAATGATAATCAATGCTATACGTAACAAATAGTATGTGAAAAAATGAAACTGGCTAATAAATTTTAATTTTCAAATAAAAAACTTGCTATTGTCACATGCCGTGCCTTTGGGTCTTGACTCTCGCTCTCTCGCTCTCTCGCTTTCTCTGTCTCTCTGTCCGCTTTCGCTCTCTCTCTCATTCACATATGTGCAAACAAGGGAAGCATGTTAATAAGATACGGGAATGCAACAGAGGAATCACGCGATTCCGGAGATGCAGACTGCAGCATTATGTGAGGAAGCTAACTTCCGGCCTTATCGCATCACGAACGTGTCTAGAAAGTGTGAACTAATAATTCCAGAATTCACTCGTACGGGTAAACCGCTGAATTCGTAAGATTTGTCCCCGTCTGCTCGCTAACTTTCAGCAGAAAGTAGGATGGATCAGCGAGAGCAAATCAGTCTCCAGATACACACCAGAACACATAGTTCGGGCTGGAGTAGCTCCTTACAATTGCATCGCGCGGTGGCTATCATTCTCACGGGAATTCGGCGTTCTGTTACATATCGCCGATAGTAAGTCGATAAGGTCGTATCGAGCCCAAAGAGTTGCTCGTGTAGCGTTGTCAGTCAATGTGAATTTAATTATGAGTACTTTGATTTCCGCCACGAACAATATTGTTGTGTAGTTTAAGTGTTATTATTAAAGATTCATAGACCGATCACTGTGAGATGGACAGAGTGCGAACATCGTAACGAGGACGGCGTCTACAGTTACATGTTGATAGCATACCTGCGAGTTACTATGAATGAGCGAGACTGAGAGCGAAGGCGGCATCGCAATATCTTCTTTATAACCATAGCTTGTAAGACCATCCGGCATTTTATAACTTGTTTTTAATCATTATCAGTATCACTACCATTTGGTTGTAATAACAATATATTCGAATCAGTTCAAGAGGAACTTCGGATCATTTGAATAATTAAACCATATACCAATTTCTCATCCTAACGGTAATTTAAAGGACCGAGCCTGTAAAGGACGGCAGTCGAGAACTTACCCTAAACAAAAATAAAAATAAACTTCCACGCATAGCGCGGGAGATTCATTTTGCGAGACGTGTAATAATGCCCTGCACGTCACACTATATCTGCTTTGGCACTTGACAATTTAGAAATCATGAGAAGAACAGTTTTATTATTTAAATGCCAATATTTCATGATTTGAATGCAATAAAGACATCGTTGGATATCGTTGGATTTTTCAGAAAGTCCGTTATTTCTTTCCAATCGACAGAAGGATTGAATGTTAAAGAATTCAATAATAGAATTTTCTTGAAAGTTGAGTTGCCCATAAATATACAAACAGTATACCATTCTTTATCCCTCGTTAAAACCATACACTTCAGTGTATTACTGAAAATGGTGGATACCCTGCATACAAGAGCGTGCTCACGCCTAACTGCATGTTTTCCAGTCCACTTGATCGGATTTTTCATAAAAAAATAAAACATGTATTTAAGGTAGTATGGTAGAATTATGCTGTAAGGTTGATCGAAGTAAAAACACATTTACCAATTAACATACTATCTATAATTGGTACTAGTTAAACGTTGTCCATATAATAAATGCTGAAAAATAGAATATGTTTATTAGGACAATTATTATTTGCTAGTACTAACTAGTATTAAATAAATCTTAAAATATATTATTGAATATATTCTGATATTTGTTTATGGAATTTAACGAATTATATAAATATTGATTCACATATTATTTTGATTTACCATATTACTTTAAAAGTTAAATATTTTTCATGTCTACATTTTGAGATAATCAACATTGAATTTTGCGATTTTAGAAACGAATGATTTGTGAGTATGAATCTAAAACGAGTGATAAAGCGAGAGTGAGGGAACGATTGATAGATTGAGCATGTCATCTAATGAGAGGGGTAAATGAAGGCGTTAATTTGATTTTGCAAATGTAGATATGTGTAAAAGGATTTTCTAGGTACGGCGGCGAGGAAGGCGCATTATACTTGAAATCGCCTAACTCAATTGTATTACGCTACTGATCGTAAACCTTACTGTTAATTACCTCAAAATTTAGGCCTAATATATTAAAAACTCTTAAACATATGTTTTTATTTTTGATCAAGAATCCCACCCTGCCTGTTACCCTACCCCACGTGCACTCGGACGTAAACACTGTTTATAAGTTTTTATCAAAAGGATTATATATTACTGAACACTCACGTTATTTATAATTTACTCTATTTTATGGATATAATAGTTCATATTCTGGACGATTCGGATCCAAATTGGTGGAAGGGAAGTAATCACAGAGGAGAAGGTCTCTTCCCATCTAACTTTGTCACAGCAGATTTGTCTGTTGAGCCAGAACAATTCACAAGTATGATACATTATATAAATTTTAATTAATAAGGAATTATAAATTTTGTTAGTACAAATATATAATCTGTGATACTATAAATTTGTAGAATTAGAGCACAGCAACAAGAAGTCTGTCCAGTTTTCGAGTGAAGTAGAAATGAAGACTGTTAGGGGAGACCCGGAAGTTATCGAAGTCGAAATTGATGAGCAAAAAATGGACCGATTGCTGCACCTATTACATGAGGCTGATCCACAGTGCGATAGCATCGATCCTCAAGAAATGATTGATTTAGAAGGTAAGATTTCATCAATAAATAATGGTATTTGATTCTTTATCCTTAAAAAATATATGACTCAAAATTAACTTTTTTTTTTTTGTAGAACGAGTGACGGCAATGGGACCGTTAATAGATGCGGCTTTGGAAAGAGTAGATAGGCGACACGCGCAACTAACTCAATTGAGCTCCGATTTGGTTGACGCACTCAATTTATACCACACATTAATGCGCGAGCCCCCACCCTCAACACCTTCCAGTTATACTTTACCAAAGCTGGGGCCACCGTATATCAACGCTTTTCCATTTTTAAATCAAGGGCTACCACCAGCTCATGTAAGTTAATTCGTATAACGTTAAATGTATAAAGTGGATCAAAACAGAGAGAGGTTTTTCCCAATCTGATGTCTATGAAATGAAGGAGCATTAACATTTTATTCTTGTACAAGGACAGAAATTAAGATCATAGATTAGGCCTAAAATAAGCAGTAGCTGGTTTACGAATAATAATGAGATTAAATTGTCGTTTAGTCAGATGTCTTCGGCATATCAAGAGGGATTACAGGGTGGGAAAAGTAGCGTACATAGTTGTGAAAGTTGAATTTCTCGTAGTTCTGTGTATACAGGGTGTATCTTAAGCCCCGGATAAGAGACATACCGTTAGATCCGGCGTGAAAAAATACACATATTGGCGGTAACAAAAATCAAAAATTTTAATTAGTTTATTAATTATTAAAGATTAAAGTAAGCCAATAATAAACGCGTGAAAACTGGTAACTCCTCCTCAGTCTCCGCCCATTGTGGACAGCCAATCATTTATTTCCCCACAAAAACAGT